>JAMAGM010000086.1:0-27916 GCA_023626175.1 Talaromyces sp. PX1902
AAAATACTCCAACAGGTCCAAATTTAGCTATAATGATTACTCTTCTAACTACTGTATGGACAGTGAGATTCTTTCTTTCTATTATCGTAAATAATCCAGAAATTACAACACCATGTAATTTAACTGAAGGTATGATTTATGAGTTTAGAAGTCTTAATTTATTTACAGATGAGTTTTTATCATCATTATATTTGGATTGTTTAAATCCTATCACTCCTGAGGTGTTGCGTCAGTTGCAATCCGAGCTTTTTATAGGGGATAGTATCCTTTTAGATTCCGGCTTGGATATCATTGTAGGTATGGATTCCATACCTTTAGATATCTTAGCCTCTCAAATTCTTTTATTATATGTTTAAACTCTTTAATTTGTAAGAAAATTTTTTCTATTAATAATGGTTATTTTATATTCTCGACAATTTAAAGATAATTTTTTCACAAAAATTAATGTGTTGGATATAAAATTTAATTATTATTTTTTTTTCGGTTAGGGAGGGTAATAATAATATAGTTTTTGTATATTAAAGTTTATATATATATTTTTTTTTTATGAGAATTTTTAAAAGTCACCCTTTATTAAGATTAGTTAACTCCTATGTTATAGATTCACCTACACCATCTAACTTAAGTTATTTATGAAATTTTGGTTCATTATTAGCTCTTTGTTTAATAATACAAATTGTTACAGGTGTTACATTAGCTATGCATTATACACCTAGTGTAGCTGAAGCTTTTAACTCAGTTGAACATATTATGAGAGATGTAAATAATGGTTGATTAATACGTTATTTACATGCAAATACAGCATCAGCTTTCTTTTTTTTAGTATATTTACACGTAGGTAGAGGTTTATACTACGGTTCATATAAAGCACCTAGAACTTTAACTTGAATTATAGGTAGTATAATTCTTATAGTTATGATGGCAACAGCTTTCTTGGGTTTGTCAAATAGCCCAAAATGACACAAACAAAATTATATTTATAAAAATAACAAAAATAAAAACAATTTAAATAAAAAATACTATAGTACTAATACTAATTCAAGTAATTATAGTAAAGTAGTAACTGATTTTTTATCTGATAAAAATTTAAAGGCAGTAACTTGTTTTGAAGATTTACAATTACAGGAAACTAAAAATAAAATAAATGAATATTCAAAAAATAAAGCTGGTATTTATTTAATATTGAATAAAGTTACATTAGATTATTATATAGGTTCTGCATCTACTAATAGATTTTATTCTAGATTCTATAAACATTTAATAAGTTTAATAGGAAGTAAAATTGTTAAAAATGCTGTAAGAAAATATGGTGTTAATAATTTTGCATTTATTATATTAGAATTATTTCCAGAAGAAGTAAATAAAGAGAATAATAAAAAATTATTAAATTTAGAAGATTTCTATCTTAAATCCCTTTTACCTAACTATAACATACTTACTGAAGCGGGTAATAGTTTTGGATACAAACATACAGAAATAGACCGTATTAAAATGAAAGCTAATTATAGTGAAGAACGTCGTAATAGAATAGGATTACTAAATAAAGGTAAAAATTTAAGTGAAATTACCGTAGAAAGGATGAAAGAAAAAGCCTTTTTAAGATCATCTTATAATTATAGTGAAGAAGGTTTAGCTAATCTGAAAAAAAATTCTAAACCTATTATACTTTATAACAAAGATGGTACTGTATACGGGGAATATAATTCTATTGTAGATGCAAGTAAAAGTTTAAATTGTTCTATTAAAACCATATCAAGAGCTTTAAGATCTAATAGTAAAATATTAAAGAGAACTTGATATGTAAAATATAAATAAATAATTTTGTTTGTGTTATAGTCACACAAGTCGAAAACCTTATGTAACTTATAAAAGAAAATAAGGCTAAAGTGTAATATCCTGACAAGGATATTGAGAAATATTAATTTCTTGGCAATGTCAGTGAAAACGGTTAAAATTGTTTAATATCTAGACCGTCGGTTATTTATATGATCGCTACAGACTGGGTCACTGATGGGTAGCTGAAACGTTACTTAATGTACAGTCGGAACTTTGCACTTAACGTGTATATAATATACGAATTCAAAGTTATTATAGCATTGTAATTTTACAATGTAAGTTTGTATGTTTTACCTTATGGTCAAATGTCATTATGAGGAGCAACAGTTATTACTAATTTAATGAGTGCTATTCCTTGAATAGGACAAGATATTGTTGAGTTCTTATGAGGTGGTTTTTCAGTTAATAATGCTACTTTAAACAGATTTTTTGCATTACATTTTGTATTACCTTTTGTATTAGCGGCTTTAGTTTTAATGCATTTAATTTCATACCACGAAACTGTAGGATCAGGTAATCCTTTAGGTATATCTAGTAATTATGATAGATTACCTTTTGCACCTTATTACATATTTAAAGATTTAATTACAATCTTTTTATTTTTCTTTGTTTTATCTTTATTTGTATTCTTTATGCCTAATGCATTAGGTGATAGTGAAAATTATGTAATGGCTAATCCTATGCAAACTCCTCCTGCTATAGTGCCTGAGTGATATCTTTTACCTTTCTATGCTATATTAAGATCTATACCTAATAAATTATTAGGTGTTATAGCAATGTTCTCTGCTATATTAATTATATTAGTTATGCCTATAACTGATTTATCTAAATATAGAGGTTTACAATTTAGACCTTTAAGTAAAGTTGCTTTCTTTGTATTTGTAGCTAATTTCTTAATATTAATGCAATTAGGTGCAAAACATGTTGAATCACCTTTTATAGAATTTGGTCAAATTTCAACTGTTTTATACTTTTCACATTTCCTTGTAATAATGCCTTTAGTTAGTTTTATTGAAAACACTTTAGTAGAACTTATTACTAAAAAAAATTAATAAATTCTATGAAAATATTAGAAGTTAAATATTAGATACTTCTTTTTTTTTTTTAAGGAGCTTGAGTAGAAGGTTCTACGTTTTGATTGCAAATTGAAATATAGGGATTCGAGTTCCCCGAGCTCCTTGATTTTCAGTATAAAATTCACTTTTTTCCTTTATTTTTTTATATATAACTTTATCTAGTATTTTGTGTAATAATTTTTATATGTTCATATATAGAGTCATAAATTAAATATTTATTAGATTATATAAGGTTTAAACCCGTTATACTCGTACGCTTTTAAATTTAGAAAAATATATTCAAAATGTTTATTTAGTTGCAAATATAAAGGAAAAATGTATCAAATTTAATTCTAATTGTAAAATATTGATAAAAAAAAATATATAAAGTAATTATAGTATTAAAAAAATTTTTAGTTTTTTATTAAAATTTATATATTTAGTTGTTTTATAGTTATAATTTTTATGTTTATAAATAAATATACATAATATTTGATTAGTTTATTATCTGTAATTTCTATTGCTGAAGGTCTATTAGTTATAGTGCCTGCTTTACTATCTGTTGCTTTTGTTACTGTAGCTGAAAGAAAAACTATGGCAAGCATGCAAAGAAGATTGGGTCCTAATGTTGTAGGTTATTATGGACTTTTACAAGCATTTGCTGATGCTTTAAAATTATTATTAAAAGAATATATTGCTCCTACTCAAGCTAATATTATTTTATTTTTCCTTGGACCTATTATAACATTGATATTTTCTTTATTAGGTTATCTTGTTGTTCCTTATGGTTCAGGATTATATATTTCAGATTTTAGTTTAGGTATAATATATATGTTAGCTGTTTCTTCTTTAGCTACATATGGTATATTATTAGCAGGTTGATCTGCTAACTCAAAATATGCTTTTTTAGGTTCTTTAAGAAGTACAGCTCAATTAATTAGTTATGAATTAATATTAAGCTCAGTTATATTATTAGTAGTTTTACTTTCAGGTAGTTTAAATTTAATATCTATAGTAGAATCACAAAGAGTAATAAGTTTTGTATTTCCCTTATTTCCTTTATTTTTAATATTTTTCATAGGTTCTATAGCGGAAACTAATAGAGCACCATTTGATTTAGCTGAGGCAGAATCTGAACTTGTAAGTGGATTTATGACAGAACATTCATCTGTAATATTTGTTTTTTTCTTCCTTGCTGAATATGCTAGTATTATTTTGATTTGTGCATTAAATAGTTTATTATTCTTAGGAGGTTATCTAAGTATAGTTCCTTTAGATATTTTAATTAATATTTTAAATGTATTTTTTAATGTTAAAGAAACTATTTTTTTTGATTTAATTATAAATATTTCTTCTTCTCCTTTAAATTTAGCTATTAAAACAAGTGTATTAATATTTGTATTCATTTGAGTAAGAGCTTCTTTCCCTAGAATCCGTTTTGATCAGTTAATGTCAGTTTGTTGAACTGTACTACTACCTGTTATAATTGCATATATTGTATTAATTCCATGTTTTGTGTACTCATTAAATATGATACCTGTAAATATAAGTTTAATTTAAAATTAAGGACGAAAAAAATAAATTCTTAATATATCCCAATATATACCACAATTTAAATATAAAATATAAAAAAATATAAAATTATTTTATGTGAATTAAAAAAAATCAGCGTATGTGAGTTGTATAAATGTATAATAAATTATATATATGTGCAGTAAATGAAAAAAAAAAAATGTCTTTATTATTATTATTAATACCTTTAATAGGTATAAGCTTTATTGTTTTAGAGTCTAATTATGGTTTACACTTAGCTAATTTAAGAATAAAATCTATAGGGTTAATTACTTCAATTATTAATTTAATAGTTTCTTTATTTATGTTTATAATATTTGATTTTTCAGGTAAACATTTTCAATTTATTGAAGAACAATATAAAATAAATTATTTTGATATATATTTAGGTGTAGATGGTTTATCTATATATTTTATATTATTAACAACAATAATAATGCCAATTGCATTATTATCTAATTGAAATTCAATACAATCTAAAAATATACTATCTTTTGTAGTTATAATATTACTTTTAGAAACTTTATTATTAGCTGTATTCTTGGTTTTAGATATATTATTATTCTATATTTTTTTTGAAAGTATATTACCTCCTTTATTTTTATTAATAGGTTTATTTGGATCAAGTAATAAGGTAAGAGCAAGTTTTTATTTATTTTTATATACTTTATTAGGGTCGTTATTTATGTTATTATCTATAATAACAATGGCCTCTATAATGGGAACTACTGATTTTGATGCTTTATTTAAAACTAATTTTGAGTATACAACACAATTATTTTTATTCTATGGTATATTTATAGCTTTTGCTGTAAAAACACCTACAATTTTTTTAAATACTTGACTTTTAAAAGCTCATGTAGAATCACCTTTATCTGGTAGTATTATTTTAGCTGGTATTGTTTTAAAATTAAGTTTATATGGAATATTTAGATTAATTTTACCTTTATTACCTAAAGCTTCTTTAAATTATACATTTATAGTTTATGTTATAGGTGTAGTAACTATTATATATGCTAGTTTTAGTACTTTAAGAACTATAGATGTTAAAGAGCTTATAGCTTATTCATCTGTATCTCATGCAGCTGTGTATCTTTTAGGTGCATTTAGTAATACTATACAAGGTATTGAAGGTGCTATAGCTTTAGGTTTAGCTCATGGTTTTGTATCTTCTGGTTTATTTATATGTGCAGGAGGAATTTTATATGATAGATCATCTACTAGATTAATAACTTATTATAGAGGTATGGGACAAATTATGCCTATCTTTAGTATATTATTTTTTATTTTATCTTTAGGAAATTGTGGTGTTCCATTAACTTTGAATTTTTTAGGAGAATTTATGTCAATATATGGTGTATTTGAAAGAATGCCTATTTTAGGTATATTAGCTAGTTCTTCTATAATATTCTCTGCTGCTTATACTATATTTATGTATAATAGAATAGCATTTGGTGGTTCTTATTCTATTTTCTTTAAAGAAAATTTAAGAGATGTTAATAAAAGAGAATTTATAATGTTATTAATTTTTGTAATATTAACTGTATTATTTGGTATTTACCCTTCTCCTATTTTAGATGGTTTACATTATTCAGTTTCTTCATTAATATATAATATTAATTAAGATTAAATTAATTTGTTTAATTTATTTTTAGTTCTTATTAGCTCAATGGTAGAGCAGAATACTTCTAATATTTTGATCTAAGTTCGAATCCTAGATAAGAATGATTATTATAAAATATATATATATATTTTATATATAATTATGTGTTTGTTATCCTGTAATAAAGATATGTAATATATATATATATATATATAACTTTATATCTATATTAATAAATATAAAAATATGCCTCAATTAATACCTTTTTTTTTTGTAAATCAAGTTGTATTTACTTTTGTAATATTAACAGTATTAGTTTACACATTTTCTAAATTTATATTACCTAAATTTGTTCGTACTTTTATATCACGTATTTATATAAATAAATTATAATAATTACGTAATATGTTGGAAATCCAACCTTAAAATACACTAAGTATCTATGTATACATAGCTATTATGCAAATAAATTACATATTAAGCCCATTAGATCAATTTGAAATTAGAGATTTACTTTCTCTAAATATTAGTTTATTAAATAACACACATATATCTTTAACAAATATAGGTTTATATTTATCAGTAGGAATTATATTAATAATAAGTTATAGTTTATTAGCTACTAATAATAATAAAATAATACCTAATAGCTGATCATTAAGTCAAGAAACATTATATTTTACTGTACACGGTATAGTAATTAATCAAATAAATTCAAATAAAGGACAAGTATATTTTCCTTTTATATATTCATTATTTATTTTTATTTTAGCTAATAATTTATTAGGAATGATACCATATAGTTTTGCATCTACATCTCATTTTGTTTTAACTTTCTCTATGAGTTTTACAGTTGTTTTAGGTGCAACAATTTTAGGTTTCCAAAAACATGGATTAAAATTCTTTTCTTTATTTGTACCTTCTGGATGTCCTTTAGGTTTATTACCTTTATTAGTTTTAATTGAATTTATTTCTTATTTATCTAGAAATGTTTCATTAGGATTAAGATTAGCTGCAAATATATTATCTGGTCATATGCTTTTATCTATTTTAGGTGGATTTACATATAATATAATGACAAGTGGTTTATTATTTTTCTTCTTAGGATTATTACCTTTAGCATTTATAATAGCTTTCTCAGGATTAGAGTTAGCTATTGCTTTTATACAAGCTCAAGTTTTTGTAGTTTTAAGCTGTTCTTATATTAAAGATGGATTAGACTTACATTAATTATAATCTTATATATGTTTTAAAGCAAAAGCTCTTATAGCTCAATGGTAGAGCAGGATACTGTTAATATCCGTATAGATGTTCGATTCATCTTAAGAGCTAGGGTTATGCCCTATAATAGGTATTTTATACCAATAAATGGAAAGTTCGGAAATTATATAAAAATACACGTATAATAATACGAGATCAAGAGATGTTGGGGGTTTAGTAGAAACTAAAAAAACTTTATAAATTAAAAATTTATGTATTGTTTTCGAGCATGTATCCCCTTATTTAGTTTTTATTTAGAATCATAATTGTACAGAAACCGTCTTATTATTAATAATATATATATATATTATTATCTCTAATCTTAATGTTATTATGCATTAAAAAATAAATTTTTTTGAGTTTGATGATGGCTCTGATTGAACGCTGTCCAAGTACTTGACACATGCTAATCGTACGACTTTATTTATTTTTATGTAAAGTAGTGGTGTACAGGTGAGTAAATGATAATTTGGCTACCTTAAAGTAAGAGTAAATCTCTTATAAAAAAAAAGGAATTCAAAATTCTGCTTTAAGATGTTAATCTTTATCTCGGTGAAGTAGTAGAAGAGGTAATGTCTTTTTCTAGCTAACACTCGTAGTCGTGACTGAGAGGTCGATCGACCACATTGGGTCTGAAAAAACCCCAATGCGTATTAGTACAGCAGTGAGGGATATTGGTCAATGGTCTAACGACTGAACCAGTAACTTGGAAGAATGTAAATGTATTATAATTAATACAATAACGATTAATTCGTATAAAATTCTAAATAGGATAATGATAATGACAATTTCCTATTTATAAGTCTTGACCAAATTACGTGCCAGCAGTCGCGGTAATACGTAGAAGACTAGTGTTAGTCATCTTTATTAGGTTTAAAGGGTACCTAGACGGTAAATAACACTTGAGTAGAGTATTTATTTACTAGAGTTTTATGTGAGAAGGAAGAACTTCTGGAGTAGTGATAAAATACGCTGATACCAGAGGGACTGGTAACGGCGAAGGCGTCCTTCTATGTAAAAACTGACGTTGAGGGACGAAGGCTTGGGTAGCAAGAAGGATTAGATACCCTAGTAGTCCAAGCAGAAAATGATGAATGTCATAGACTAGATAAAAATTTAGTTTATAAATGAAAGTGTAAGCATTCCACCTCAAGAGTACTATGGCAACATATAAACTGAAATCATTAGACCGTTTCTGAAACCAGTAGTGAAGTATGTTATTTAATTCGATAATCCGCGAATAACCTTACCACAATTTGAATATATTAAGTTATTACAAGCGCTGCACGGCTGTCTTTAGTTAATGTCGTGAGATCTGGTTAACTCCTATAATTAACGAAAACCCTCATTTTATTTGTATATATAAAGTGGTTCTCCAGCATAGTGGAAAGATAATAGGGATTAAGACAAGTCATCATGGCCTAAATATTGTGGGCTATAGACGTGCCACATATGCCTCTACAAAGGGATGCTATATTGCGAAATGGAGCTAATCCCCAAAATTGGATATAATATGGATTGTTGTCTGTAATTCGACAGCATGAATAAGGAATTACTAGTAATCGTGAATCACCATCGTCACGGTGAATCTAATCTCAGCTAGGTACTAACCACTCGTCAGGCGCTGAAAGGAGTATGTGCAATAAGTTTGGTTTGTTTATTTATTAATATACATGGTCATTGATGTATAAATATGTAGGCATAATTTTCGTATGCATGACTTTAATTGGTGTTAAGTCGAAATATGGTTCGTGTAATGGAAATTGCACGGGATTAATACCCTGAATAAAAAAATAAACTTTAATTTGTTTGTTTATAAAAAAAAACTTTGTTTTTTTTAAAGGAAGGTTCCATTATTGGTAAAATGGGTTGAGCTGTAAACTCAATAGCAATATGCTTTTATGAGTTCGAATCTCTTGCTTCCTAAAAATACATGTATAAATAATTGTTTTTTATTTTTCTTATTTAGATAAATATATATATATATATATTTATGACAAAATATAAAATAAACATATGAATAATATAAATATATTAAAAGATATAAATTCTGGTTTTATGCCTGAAGTGTTAGATATAATTTATTTATTATCTATTGTATTTGGTATTTCAATAATAATAAATAAGAATCCAATTATTTCGGTATTATTTTTAATAGGATTATTTGTAAACATATCTGGTTTATTAATAATAATTGGATTTGGTTTTATAGGATTATCTTACATATTAGTATATGTAGGAGCTGTTTCTATTTTATTTTTATTTATTTTAATGTTAATAAATATAAGAATATCAGAACTTACAAATGAAACTAGTAATGATACACCTTTAGCTATTTTAACTATTATGCTATTTTACTTTTTAATTGCCCGTATTTTACCTGGAAATTTAAATTTATTAAATACAAACGTAGATAATTCACATGTAATTGATATTAACATTAATCAATATATATATGATGAACAAATACAATATGCAAGTAGTAAGTCATGAGATACTTCTTTAGTAGACATAATTCATATAACAGGTATAGGTAATGTTATGTATACAAATTATGCTATTTTACTTATTATAGCTTCTATAATATTATTATTAGCTATGGTAGGTTCTATTGTAATTACAAAGAAGGGAGAAAAAAAATAATATATTATTAGCTAAATTCTATAGCTAAATAATTATAAAGTGGATGTAGAGTTAATTATGTTTTTTTATTTATAAGGGTTATAATAGGTAAACAAAAATTTTAATTTTTATAATTTATATTATATTTTTAGATTTAATAATCTTTTTAGAGATTGAGGTTGTATATTTATATTTATAGAAAAATGAAGATGATGATCCTAGAAATAGACTTTAGCGCTTTCGTTCAAGATTGACTTATAGAAGCATATAATATTATACATTCAAATGCAGTTATAAGTGTTCATACCGTTTCAGGTTTAACTTATGCAAGACATATTGATTGATCATCTCTGACTAATATATTTTTAAAAACTCATTATATGAGAATAAAATGTCAAAAATTTATTGATAAAGTTGAAAAATATATACCAGAAGATGGAGAAGAACTAAAACTTGGAGTCACTCTAAAAGATGTTGAATATTATGTGAATCTAAGAGATGAAGGTTATACATTTTTATCCCTCGGAGATGCTAAGCTTCGTGCTTTTAACTGGGATATGGTTATAGATAGCCCCAGTCTAACTAGCGAGGAAGCACTTGATATTTTAATGAAACTATATCAAACAATAGCATAAATTATTTTTTTTTTTTTATAAATATAAATGTTTCCTAAAGCGAATTAGTTTAATAACTAAAGCATTATAAATATAGTTATTATAGTATATAAAAGTGGATAAAAGAGTAAATTGTGGTTTTTATTTTTAATTTGTACGTTTATATATAATTTTTAATATATGGTTTATATACCTAAAGAAAATTTTCAACATCATCCTTTTCATTTAGTATCTCCATCACCTTGACCATTGTATACAAGTATATCTTTATTTATACTTACTACTTCTACAGTTTTATTTATGCATGGTTTTGAGTTTTTTAATATTTTTGTATTTATTAGTGTATTAAACGTAATTTATTCTATGGGTTTATGATTTAGAGATATAATTTCTGAGGGTACTTATTTAGGAAACCATACTTATGCAGTACAAAGAGGATTAAATTTAGGTGTTGGTCTTTTTATAATATCTGAAGTTTTTTTCTTTATAGCTATTTTTTGAACTTTTTTTCATAGTTCTATATCACCTAGTGTAGAATTAGGAGCTCAATGACCTCCTATGGGTATTGAAGGTGTTAACCCTTTTGAATTACCATTATTAAATACTATAATTTTATTATCTTCTGGTGTTACTATAACTTATGCTCATCATTCATTAATACAAGGAAATAGAAAAGGTGCTTTATATGGTACTATAGCTACAATATTATTAGCTGTTATATTTACAGGATTCCAAGGTTTAGAGTATACAGTTTCATCTTTTACTATTTCAGATGGTGTTTATGGATCATGTTTTTATTTTGGTACTGGTTTTCATGGATTACATGTTATAATAGGAACAGCCTTTTTAGCTGTAGGATTATGACGTTTAATGGCCTATCATTTAACTGATCATCATCATCTTGGATATGAATCTGGTATTTTATACTGACATTTTGTTGATGTAGTTTGATTATTTTTATATATTTCAGTATATTATTGAGGTTATTAATTTATACAAATTAAAAAATTTTTTTTCTTAACGTGTTAATTCAATGGTAGAATATTATGCTACGGACATAATTATATAAGTTCGAATCTTATACACGTTTATTAATTTTAATTTAATAAATACTTTATTAAAGATCTTTATAGAGACCTTAGTTTAAGGGTAAAACATGTGACTTTTAATCATTATCTTGTGGGTTCAAATCCCATAGGTCTTATAAAAAATGACTATAATTTAATGGTAGAATCGTCGACTTCCACTCGATAAATGCTGATTCGAATTCAGCTAGTCATATATATTTTTTTTATAAATTAGATTTATAGTTTAAATTTGCGTTAATAATATAAAACGATCATAAGTTAGCGGTAGACTACTCGTTTACCAAACGAGGTGCGCTGATTCGAATTCAGCTGATCGTAATTTAATTTTTTTAGGGTTAGTAACTTAATAGGTAAAGGGTATCTTTGTCGAAGATATAGATGTCGGATCGAGGCCGACCTAACTCGAAAAAGGAAAGGTGGCCATTGGTAGGGCGGGTCGTTTGCTAAACGATATATGTATATATCTAAGAGTTCGAATCTCTTCTTTTCCGTTTAAGAGTATAGTTTAATGGTAAAACCGCAAACTTCAAATTTGCATTTCTTAGTTCGAGTCTGAGTACTCTTGTATATATTTAAAAAAATTAAATATGTTTTTTGGTTCTTTAACTTAACTGGTAAAGTGTATTCTTGATAAGGATATGTTCAGTGTTCGATCCACTGAAGAATCATAGAGAGTTGGCTGAGTGGTTTAAGGCGACTAGCTTGAGTCTAGTTAAAGGTAAAAACTTTCATATGTTCAAATCATATACTCTCTGAAAATACAGGTTAGAGCCAGGTTGGTTAGGCGTCTCATTTGGGTTGAGGAATTTTTATGTTCGAATCATAATAACCTGATAACTACAATAAATATATTTACAACAATTTAGCTATAGTCTAGCTATGAAAATTTTGTTATTTTTTAATTATGTGTAAAAAGAAATTATTATGGATAATTAGCTATATATTAAAGAATCATTATAAGGCATAATTTAAATTCTAAGAGAAATCCTAAATAATAAAACAAAGTGAATTGAAATATCTTAGTAACTTTAGGAAAATAAATCAAACGAGATTATTATTTAAGTAAATACTAGATAATAATAGCCTAATTTAAGTAAAATGGATAATATCTGTTTGAATATAGGGGAACCTTCCTCTAAGGCTAAATATGATATATAAGCGATAGTGAATAGTACCGTGAGGTAAAATTTGAAATAGTAATTTTATAAGCAGCTCGAGTAAAAATTAAAATTAAAAATAAGAGTGTACCTTTTGCATAATGGGTCAGCAAGTTAATTTTAGATGCAAGTGTATAATTTTTAGTATTTTTTGAGATATTAAATTATCTAAGATAAACCAATTATGAAAAAATGATAAGTATCTAAAATTAGACCCGAAGGCTAGTGATCTTACCATGATCAGGGTTAAAAAAGCCCGAACGGGTTATCGTTGTATAGATATCCGAAGAATTGTGGTAAGTTAGTGAAAGATAAAACTGACTAGTATAGCTGGTTTTCCGCGAAACCTATGTGAGTAGGTAATTTAATTAACATCTTAGCAGGTACAGAACTGTGATCTCGGACAATATTATTCATATAATATTTGTTTACATCGGGGGATTGTAGTGATTTTATCGGAGAGTATTTGCACTCGGAAGGGCAAAGATGAATATTGAATAATCGGACATAGTACGATAAGGTTGTATGTCTAAAGGGAAACAGCCCAGAACAAGAGTTTAAGGTTCCAAAATTATTGTTAAGTGAAATTAAGGATGTTTTTTTCAAAAACAATCAGGAAATAGGCTTAGAGGCGGCCATTTTTTGAAGATCTCGTAACAGAGCACTGATTAAATTTGATAGGAAAAAATACCGAAAATTTAACGGATCTAAATAATATACCGAAACCTTGTACACAATAACTGTGGGGTAGCGGAACATCGGATGTTTAAATAATTAGTATATTTATTTTTATATAGTATACTACACAATATAAGTCCTGTGAAAAATATAAAAATATATTATATTTTTATATTTTTCTTCTTTACTTTACTTAGTATTGTCTCTGTAGAGTATTACTAAGTATTGACTTTGTGGAATTTGACTCAAAAGAGTTTGACTACTGAGTTTGACTTATGGATCATTGGTTCATAGGAGTGACTTATATTGTTGAAAGAATTCCGATAGATAATGCTGACATGAGTAACGAAAAAGTTAACCTCGCCTTAAGCTTATGGTATTTGAATTAATTTTCGGTGTCTAAGTAATTAATCTAAAGATAATTGCGATGACGTATTGGTGAATTTATAATTTATAATTATAAATTTAATTAAGTGTTACGAAACTATACATAACAATATGTATATATTATTATTATATTGAAAGATTGCATAACCTTTGTAAAGTAGCAGAGGTTCAGGAAGTAAATTTTTATTATATAATATCCATAATATATAAATATATTGTTATATTAAATGATATAGTAAGTGGTAATTAGTATAAACCGTACCTAGATACTATCACAAGTAAGCAAGTAGAGTATACAAAGGCGTTTGAGTGAACAATCATTAAGGAACTCGGCAAATTAACTACCGTAACTTCGGGATAAGGAGAACCATTTTTATTAGTTTGACCAATTTTATATTGGATAATTATTAAATTAATAGAAAGAGGAGGCATAGAATAATGTTGTACGACTGTTTAATAAAAACACAGCACTCTGCCAAGACAAAAAGTCTAAGTATTGAGTGTGATGTCTGCCCAATGTCGGCTGGATAACGAATTTATCTTGATATTTATTTGAGGTTTTGAAGGATACCCCGATCAATGGCGGCCTTACCTATGAGGGTCCTAAGGTAGCGGAATACCTTGGCCGTTAAATGCGGTCTTTGCATGAATGACTTAACGATACAACAGCTGTCTCGATGATTGTCTCAGTGAAATTGGAATAGCAGTGCAGATACTGTTTACCTCTAGATAGACGAGAAGACCCTATGCAGCTTTACTGTTACTAATTACAAGAGATTAATTTAAGTTAATTGCGAGTGTATAAGGTAGTCGTAAGACAATAATGAAACACCTTTATTTGTACTTATCATCTACTCTTGATGATTAGGAGGCAGTTTATGCGGGGCACAGATCCCACAAAAAGTACCTGGGTATATCCAAAGTTCATATTGTAAATTTGTAAATTTATTTACAAATATTTTAATTTGTTATTAATTATGTTAATAATAATACAGTTATTATTAGATTAAATTCAGTATATTTTTTATTTTTAGTAAGATTTTAACTATATGGTGAATAGATGTATTTTAAGCTAAAAGTTATATTTAGCTTATTTTTATATTAATATTGTATATGTTCTTTATTAATATAATCTTTATATATACTATAAAAGTTTAATGGCTAAATCTTGCTTTACTGTTTGACTTACAAGTCTATCAGTCGCGTAAGCGGGGCATATGATCACAAGATGCATAAAGGAAAGGTCTTGGATTAAAGAAAAAGTTACGCTAGGGATTTAGCTTAAGTCCCCTAATATCATAAGATATTATATATAATTTGGGTAAATTTCAAAAACAACTTTTTTAAAGTGAATTTGAAGCGAAACTTATTTTAGCTTTAATTTTATATTTTATATAAAATAAAATAAGGACGTTCAACGACTAAAAGGTGAGTATTGCTAACAATAATCCTTAATAGATACGCCCAACATCTTTATAAATTATAATTAGTATAAATATTATTATTATAAAATAATAATGAAATAGACTTGATATGATATCAAGCTTGTTATTTTGATAATAACATTAAATATAAATATGTTAAATATTATAAAATCTAAATTAAATATCTCTTATAAAAAACGTAGTAATAATAAAAATGTTGTTATAGGTTATAAAAATTTTGTACCTGCAATAAGAGATTGAAAAAATAGTATTTATGTTTATAATAAAAATACTTTAAGTTTAATACCAGTAGCAAGTAATTATATTATGAAATTGATTAAAGGTTATTTTTCTTTATCTAATTTTAAATTAGAAAAAAAATTAAGAAAAGAAAGATTACGTCGTAGATCAATAAAATTATCTACAAATAAAATTTTTTTAAGTGATGGTGAATTTAAACATACAAATGATAAAGTAATAATTACATTATATTTATATAATAGACAAAAATACAATTATTTATATAAATTAAAAAAAAGATATGTAAAACTATTTGCTAAAGCTAAATTTTTGGAAAAATTAAATTTAATTAAATCTAGATGATTAAAACATTTAGAAAAACATCTAGAATTAAGCAAAGATTTAATGAGAATTTTACCTAGCTATAAGTTACATATTTTTCAAAGTAATTCTTATAAATTGTATATTAAAAAAACTTTAAAAAGACTTAAATTTTATATGTTTTATAAACAATTGCTTTATATTAATCAAAATAAATTTAATTATTCTTATTTACAAGGTTTAATATATTTAATAAAAAAAATTTTTAACAAAAATGTAGAATTAAATTTAATAAATTTAAAATATTTTTATTTTAATAGTGATATTTTTTCACAACCTCTAGTTTTAAAATTAAGAAAAAAAAGAAATTTATTAAGATATTTAAAAGCTTGTGTTAAAAAAGTAAAAATAAAAAAAACTAATGAAATAATAAATAATTATTTTTTTGATCTTAATAAATTGTCTAATGTAAAAGATTTTGATATTTTAAATAATTTGTTGTTAAATTTATTAAAACATAATGAAAAAAATTATACTAATAATACAGTAGTAAATAATAAATATGATTTTAATATATTAAAATATATAATATTAAATAACATAAAATATAAAAGAGTATCTGGTGTTAGATTAGAAGCTGCAGGTAGATTAACTAAACGTTATACTGCATCAAGATCTCGTAATAAAGTTATTTATAAAGGTAATTTAGAAAATACACTTTCTTCTGTTAAAGGTTATTCATCTGTATTATTAAGAGGAAACTTTAAACCTAATCTACAATATACTAAACTAAATTCTAAATCTAGAATTGGTTCTTTTGGTGTTAAAGGTTGAGTTAGTGGTGAGTAAATTATCTGTATATTTTAATATAATTATCCTTATTTATATAAAGATGAAGAAATAGTCTGAACCATTTTTTGAAAAATGGAAATAAATATTTTATGGTAACAAAAATTGAACAGGCTAATTTGCGCAAGAGAGTACAAATTGAGTGCGCGGTTTGGCACCTCGATGTCGGCTTAGCTCATCCACATGAATGCAAAAATCATGAAGGGTTCGACTGTTCGTCGATTAAAGAGCTACATGAGCTGGGTTTAATACGTCGTGAGACAGTATGGTTTCTATCTTCTAGAGGGAATTGAAGTAAAATAAAGATAGCCCCTTCGTACGAAAGGAGTTGGGTATGTTGATCTATGGTTTACTTGTTGTTTATAGTGCAATATATTTGCCGCTTACTTTTACTTAAGTAAGTTGTATATAGGCATGGCAAGAAAGCTACATCAATTAAAGATAAGTGCTGAATGCATTTAAGCGCGAAGCTCACTTTAAGATACTTATAAACGTAGTAGAACACTACGATTTATTATAAAAATTTTTTTTATAATAAATAGGTTTTAGTTGTATATAATATATTTTTATATATTGACATAAAATACTAATTTTTTTTTTAACTAATAATTTTCCATAGCTATGGAATTATATTTCGCCTGGTTAGCATAAAAGTAATGCACCCGTTTTGTAATCGGAAGAAGTAAGTGCGATACTTGCACTGGGCTATAAAGATCCAATGGTCAAGTCGGTTAAGACATAACATTTTCACTGTTTGGACGAGAGTTCGAATCTCTCTTGGATTATAAAAGAAATTAGCTCAGCGGTAGAGCTGTCGCTTTACACGCGAAAGGTCAGGTGTTCAAATCACCTATTTCTTAATGCGAATTAATGTAATGGTAGCATATTTGGCTCATGACCAAAAAATTTAGGTTCGAATCCTAAGTTCGCAAATTAAGGCTATAGCTTAATAGGTAAAGCGAACTGCTCATGATAGTTTGAATAAATGTTCGAGTCATTTTAGTCTTAAATTATCCAAGTGCTGAAACTGGTATACAGTGCAAACTTAAGATTTGCTGGCGATAGCCGTGAACGTTCGATCCGTTCCTTGGATAAAAAGGGGTTATAGTTTAATTGGTAAAACTGCGATTTTGCATATCGTTATCTCAGGTTCGACCCCTGATAACTCCAGGGCAGATATGTTTATTTGTCTATATTAATAAAAGTGTATAAATATTACTACCTATTATTAGTATAATAGCTCGAGAAGCTCAATTGGTTGAGCGGAAAACTGAAGATTTTTAGGTTACAAGTTCGAGTCTTGTTTCGAGCAAAGGATTTAGTTTAATTAAAACATGTATAGATTTAAATACAAATTTAAACTTATACGAGATATAGGTTTTATTCCTGTATAAATACAAATTTATATTGGAATCCTATAATCCTTAATTTTACAAAAATTTTAGCCAAATAAAAACAACATTAAAAACGATGAGAATAAATTTATACGGATAGCTTATATCCTAATAAAAAATTCAAAATTAGCCATAATGAATTTGAAAATGATCTATAATCATTCTTTCTAAATTTAATTAATTAACAGATATGCTGAAACTGGTAAACAGGTCTCACTTAGGATGAGTAAGCTATAAGTTCGAATCTTATTATCTGTAAATATCTCGTTGACTAATAGGTAAGTCCTAAATTTTTGGTATTTATTTATGGGTGTTCGAATCGCTCCGAGATAAATTGTGTAGCCAAGATAGTTTAATGGTAGAACAATAATTTCATGAATTAAGAATGAGAATTCGAATTTCTCTCTTGGCTTAAGGTGGGTATAGTTCAATGGTAGAACAGCTGTATGTGGCATAGTACATCCTTGTTCGAATCAAGGTATCCTCCCACTTTTTATATATATATATATTTATATGTATATAATTTCGGTGATATATATATATATCACTTATGTAAATTTAATGTAGTTTTAATAATATATATTTATTACGTGTTTTTTTTTATTTTTAACTACAGTAAATTGTTAGAAAATTGTCGCCTTTAGTAACTAATAATAGTTTACAAAGACAATTTTCTACAGTTAATGAAAATATTGCAATTAAGGAAGATACTAGTTTTATAACTTTGAGAAATCCAAGCGAATGACAAGAAAGATGATTTTTATCATCTAATGCAAAAGATATAGGTACACTATATTTAATGTTTGCATTATTTTCTGGTTTAATTGGAACAGCTTTTTCTGTACTTATTAGATTAGAATTATCTGCTCCTGGTGTGCAATATATAGCAGATAATCAATTATATAATAGTATTATTACAGCTCATGCTATATTAATGATTTTTTTCATGGTTATGCCTGCATTAATAGGTGGATTTGGTAATTTTTTATTACCTTTATTAGTAGGAGGTCCTGATATGGCATTTCCTAGATTAAATAATATAAGTTTCTGATTATTAGTACCTAGTTTATTATTATTTGTATTCTCTGCAATAATAGAAAATGGTGCGGGAACAGGATGAACACTTTATCCTCCTTTATCTGGAATTCAAAGTCATAGTGGTCCTAGTGTAGATTTAGCTATATTTGGGTTACATTTAAGTGGTATAAGTAGTATGTTAGGTGCTATGAATTTCATAACAACTATATTAAATATGAGAAGTCCTGGAATTCGTTTACATAAATTAGCTTTATTTGGTTGAGCTGTTATAATAACAGCAGTGTTATTATTATTATCTTTACCTGTTTTAGCCGGAGGAATAACAATGGTTTTAACTGATAGAAATTTTAATACATCTTTCTTTGAAGCTGCAGGTGGTGGTGATCCTATATTATTCCAACATCTTTTCTGATTCTTTGGACATCCAGAAGTTTATATATTAATTATACCTGGTTTTGGTATAATTAGTACTGTTGTTTCAGCAGGATCTAATAAAAGCGTGTTTGGATATCTTGGTATGGTTTATGCTATGATGTCTATTGGAGTATTAGGATTTGTTGTTTGAAGTCATCACATGTATACAGTTGGATTAGATGTAGATACAAGAGCTTATTTTACAGCTGCTACTTTAATAATTGCAGTTCCAACTGGTATTAAAATATTCTCATGATTAGCTACATGTTATGGTGGATCATTACATTTAACACCTCCTATGTTATTTGCTTTAGGTTTTGTTGTTTTATTCACTATTGGTGGATTATCTGGTGTTGTTTTAGCTAATGCTTCACTTGATATAGCATTTCATGATACTTATTATGTTGTTGCTCATTTCCATTATGTATTATCTATGGGTGCAGTTTTTGCATTATTTAGTGGATGATACTTCTGAATACCTAAAATATTAGGTTTATCTTATAACCATTTTGCAGCTAAAGTTCATTTCTGAATTATGTTTATAGGAGTTAATTTAACATTCTTCCCTCAACATTTCTTGGGTCTACAAGGTATGCCTAGAAGAATTAGTGATTATCCTGATGCATTCTATGGTTGAAATTTAGTAAGTAGTATTGGTTCTATAGTTAGTGTTGTAGCTACTTGATACTTCTTAACTATTGTATATAAACAATTAACAGAAGGTGAGGCTGTTTCAAGATATCCTTGATTAACACCTCAAATGTTTAGCGATACATTCCAAGTGTTATTTACAAGAAATAATAATTCATTGGAGTGATGTTTAAATAGTCCTCCTAAACCTCATGCTTTTGTAAGTTTACCTTTACAATCTTAATATATTGTATTAATATTGATTTCCTTTTTTCAGTTATTTCCCTTTTTTCATTTAATAATTTTTTTATAGATTAAGGTTATATATTTATATTTTTTATAATATATCTTTGTGCACATCTAGCTGTGGATTTTACATATTATTATAATATTATTGCATATACTGTAGCATAATATCTATAATAATCGTGTGCTTGAAGACAATTTCTTCAAGAAAATATAAACAACCATGCTAGTATTAAATTAATCCAACATTTGTCAGCTACTGCTGATACAGATAAAAGTGTTATAATAAGCCAATTAATAGCGAGTATTAATCAAGGGGATGGTATTCTTATTAGAGCAGGTTGAGATTTAGTTGCAGGTCCTTATCGGCCATGTAAGTCCGATACATGTGGGACTATATAAAGCTATATAATTTTTTTAGTTATTAAATAACTAAAAAAAATCAAGGGTTTGAACATTAGAGTTAAACTCTTTAAATTTGATTTAGTTTAATTAATTGATATATATATTATATTTTTAGATTTAATAATCTTTTTAGAGATTGAGGTTGTATATATATATATTATATATTTATGTTAGAATCATCAAGATTAATTGCTACAGGTTTAGCTACTACAGGTTTAATAGGTGCAGGTGTAGGAATAGGTATAGTTTTTGGAGCCTTAATTTTAGGTGTATCTAGAAATCCTTCATTAAGAGGACAATTATTTAACTATGCTATTTTAGGGTTTGCTTTTTCAGAAGCCACAGGTTTATTTGCTTTAATGATGGCATTCCTTTTATTATATGTAGCTTAATATATATATTAATAAATAAAAAAATAATTTAACTTAAAAAAATTTTTATTCTTTATTTAATTATATATATTTCTTCTTCTCCTTTAAATTTAGCTATTAAAACAAGTGTGTTTATATATTTTATTCATTTGAGTAATAGCTTCTTTCCCTAGAATCCGCTTTAACTATTAATATAAGTTTATTGAACTGTATTACTATAAGTTAAAACTGCAAAATTTTAATTAACAGTGGTAATTTTTTGTATATTAAACATGTTACCTGTAAATATAAGTTTAATTTAAAATTAAGGACGAAAAAAATAAATTCTTAATATATCTCAATATATACCACAATTTAAATATAGTATAATATACTATATAATTTTATATATTTTATTATTAAGTATTTTTACTTTTTAAAGAAAAAGATAAGGGGTTTAAAAATAAATTTATTTATCCTTATACCTCTGTAGAGATTTAGTTTAATAGTTAAAACATGTATATATAATAGTAAAAACTTATATATATATAAATAGGTTCAAAACCTATAATTTCTAACTTAGATAACGCTAAGTGTTATTTAGTTTATATTTTTAAATTAAGTATCTGATACCTTTTATTTTACAAAATAATTTACTATAAATAAACAAAATAATTTACAATAAATTTAAATGCAATTAACAACAACAAACCTTATATATATATTTTTATGACAACAACAACTTTTTTTTTATTTTTAATACCTATTTTAGCTGTTATTTTATTAGCAGTTAATTTAATTCTTTCACCTCATAATCCATATATAGAAAAAGATAGTGCTTTTGAGTGTGGTTTTCATTCTTTTTTAGGTCAAAATAGAACACAATTTAGTATATCTTTTTTTATATTTGCATTATTATTTTTACTATTTGACTTAGAAATTCTTTTAGTATACCCTTACATAGTAAGTGCTTATACTAATGGAATATACGGACTATCTATAATGCTTTTATTTTTTTTAGTTTTAACTTTAGGATTTGCTTTTGAATTAGGTAAAAATGCATTGAAAATAGAAAGTAGACAAGTACATAATTTAGATTATAAATTATGAAATGGTTATTCATTAATATATAGTTAAATAATAACAAAATTAGAAAATAGTAACTACTATTTGAAAATTTTTTAATTTAATTATATAATAGTAACATAATAAAGAATTATCTACGATATAATATGAAAATTTTTAAATTTTTTTGTATAAATTAAATATAATAATAGATATATATATATGATATTTAATACTGATATTTTACAATTGGATGCTCCTACTCCTTGAGGTTTATTTTTCCAAGATAGTGCTACACCTCAGATGGAAGGTTTAGAAGAATTACATAATAATATAATGTTTTATTTAGCTATTATATTATTTACTGTTGTTTGAATAATGATAACTGTAGTAAGAAATTTTATAGCTTCAAAATCACCTATATCTCATAAATATATGAATCATGGTACACTTATTGAATTAATATGAACTATAACACCTGCATTAATACTTATATTAATAGCATTCCCATCATTTAAATTATTATATTTAATGGATGAAGTTATGGATCCATCTTTAGTTATTTATGGAGAAGGTCATCAATGATATTGAAGTTATCAATATCCTGATTTTACTAATGATGAAGGTGAATTTGTTGAATTTGATTCATACATAATACCTGAAAGTGATTTAGAAGAAGGTAGATTTAGAATGTTAGAAGTAGATAATAGAGTAGTTATACCTGAATTAACACATACAAGATTTGTTATTTCAGCAGCTGATGTAATACATTCTTATGCATGTCCTTCTTTAGGTATTAAAGTTGATGCTTACCCTGGTAGATTAAATCAAGCTTCTGTTTATTTAAACCGTAAAGGTACATTCTTTGGTCAATGTTCAGAAATATGTGGTATACTACATAGTTCTATGCCTATAGCTATACAATCTGTTTCTATAAAAGATTTCTTATTATGATTAAGAGATCAAATAGAATCATAATATATTAAATTTAATATATTATATAAATATTTATACGTATAACTATATTAACAATATAATTATATATCGAAAGCACAGTTAAATCGAAAATAAACAATAAAATTTAATATGAATTTTTCAATATTTTTGTTCCTTATAGGAATTTTAGGTTTTGTTTTAAATAGAAAAAATATAATACTTATGTTAATTTCTATTGAAATAATGCTATTAGCAATTACATTTTTAATATTAATAAGTTCATTTAATTTTGACGATATTTTAGGTCAAACATTTGCTATATATATAATAACTATAGCTGGTGCAGAGTCTGCAATAGGTTTAGGTATATTAGTAGCATATTATAGATTAAGAGGAAGTATATCTATACAATATAAATAATGTATTTAACATTAATAGTTTTACCTTTATTAGGTTCAATATCTTCAGGTTTTTTTGGAAGAAAAATAGGTGTAAGTGGTGCACATATTATAACATGTAGTTCAGTTATTTTAACAACACTTTTAGCTATATTAGCCTTTATAGAAGTAGGAATAAATAATATACCTGTTACTATAGACGTAGCAAGATGAATAGATGCTGAAGCATTAAATGTTATGTGAAGCTTTAAATTTGATTCTTTAACAGTTTCTATGCTTTTACCTGTACTAATAGTATCAAGTTTAGTACATGTATATTCTATAAGTTATATGAGCCATGATCCTCACAATCAAAGATTTTTTAGTTATTTAAGTTTATTCACATTTATGATGATAATTCTTGTAACTGGTAATAATTACTTATTAATGTTTGTGGGTTGAGAAGGTGTTGGTATATGTTCTTACCTATTAGTAAATTTCTGATTTACTAGAATTGCAGCAAATCAAAGTTCTATTTCAGCTTTACTTACTAACAGAGTAGGTGATTGTTTTTTAACAATTGGTATATTTGCAATGTTATGATCTTTTGGTAATATCGATTATAACTTAATATTTTCATTAGCTCCTTATTATAATGATAATATAATAACTATGATAGGTATTTGTTTAGTTATAGGTGCAACAGCTAAAAGTTCACAAGTAGGATTACATATTTGATTACCTCAAGCTATGGAGGGTCCTACACCTGTATCTGCATTGATTCATGCAGCTACTATGGTTACAGCTGGTGTATACTTATTAATGAGATCATCTCCTTTAATAGAATATAGTTCAACTGTTTTAATTATTTGTTTATGATTAGGTGCTATAACAACTGTATTTAGTTCTTTAATAGGTTTATTCCAACAAGATATAAAAAAAGTAATAGCTTATTCTACTATGAGTCAATTAGGAATGATGGTTATAGGTATAGGATTATCTTCTTATAATATAGCTTTATTTCATTTAGTTAATCATGCATTTTATAAAGCATTATTATTTTTAGGTGCAGGTGCTGTAATACACTCAGTAGCAGATAATCAAGATTTTAGAAAATATGGTGGATTAAGACCATTTTTACCTTTAACTTATTCAGTTATGTTAATAGCTTCATTAAGTTTAGTTGCTGTTCCATTTATGACTGGATTTTATTCTAAAGATTTAATACTTGAATCTGCTTATGGTCAGTTTTACTTATCTAGTACTATAGTATACTTTATTGCTTCTATAGGTGCTATGTTTACAACACTTTATTCTGCAAAAGTATTATATTTAACTTTCTTAACTAACCCTAATGGGCCTTTAAGTAATTATAAATCTGCACATGAGGGAGATCTTTTCTTAAATATACCTTTAATTATATTAGCTGTTTTCTCTATATTTTTTGGATTTTTAACTAAAGATATCTTTATAGGGCTAGGTACAGGATTCTTTTCTGATAATAGTTTATTTATACACCCTAACCACGAAATTTTATTAGATACAGAATTTGCAGTTCCTGTGTTATTTAAACTATTGCCTTTATTTTTTACAATTTCTTTAAGTATTTTATCAATTTTATTTTCTGAATTTACACCTAATTTATTAATTAATTTTAAATTTTCAAATATAGGTTATAATATTTTTAGTTTCTTTAATCAAAGATTTTACATAGAATTGATATATAATAAATATATTGTTGAAAATATCTTAACTTTAGGTGGACAAACAACTAAAAGTCTTGATAAAGGATCAGTAGAATATTTAGGACCATATGGATTAGAAAAAGGATTACTAAATTTAAGTAATAGTATAAATAATTTAAGTACAGGTGTAGTAACTACTTATGCGTTATATATATTAATGGGTTTAATGTTTTATATAACATCGTTATACTTTTTTAATTGAGATACTAATTTGTTGATATTAATAATATTTTCTTTATTTGTTATATTAAATAATAAACTTTTTTTACATAAATAAAAATTTTAAGCTAAAAAATATTATATACAAAATGTAATTTTCGTTATCTGTCTTTGTTAATAGCATCAGTTTTTTCTTTATTATTGTCTAATTCGTTAGCTTTTAGACGTGATATTTCAATACTTTATTCTAGAATTGGAATTATTATTTTATCTTATTGTATATATTTAGCTTATAATAGTTTATTTATAACATATATAGATAATGGTATTGGTATATTTGGTAGTTTATTTTATATATCTTCTATAACACATGCATTTCATATTTTAATATTTTTTTTAAGCTTATTGATATTAAATATGACTGCTTTTTACCCTAGAAAATTAGTATATAGTGAGTATTTAGGTGTTTTCAATTTATTATTTTCAAAGTTACAATTCTTAAAAAAACTTACTATATCTAATATTATTTTAAAAAATGGAGAACAATATTCTATTTTAGAATATACTTTAGTATTATTATTTGTTATAATAGGTAGTGTTTTATTAATATCTAGTAGTGATTTAATATCTATTTTCTTAGCTATAGAATTACAAAGTTATGGATTATATTTATTATGTGCTATTTATAGAAATTCTGAATCATCTACTTCATCTAGTTTAACTTATTTTTTATTAGGTGGTTTAGCATCTTGTTTTATACTTTTAGGTATAGCTTTAATATATGCTAATTTAGGTGTAACATATTTAGATAGTTTTTATATAATAAATAATTTATCTTCTATTTTAGATGTAAATAAATTTAATTATTATACAACTTTTATACCTTATTCTATTTTATTAATAGCTGTAGGTTTATTATTTAAAATATCTGCTGCTCCTTTCCATTTTTGATCTCCTGATGTTTATGATGGTATCCCTACAATAGTAACAACATTTGTAGCGAACATTGCTAAAATATCTATTTTAATTTTAATGTTACAATTAGTTCATTTTACAAGTAATATTTATATTTCTACTAATTATTCTTGAACAACTAGTTTATTATTAAGTTCTTTATTATCTTTAACAATAGGTACTATATTAGGTCTAACTCAGTTTAGAATTAAAAGATTATTAGCTTATAGTACAATATCACATTTAGGATTTATGTTATTAGCTTTAAGTATTAATAGTGTAGAATCAATACAATCTTTTATATTTTATTTAATACAATATAGTATTTCTAATGTTAATGCATTTATTATATTAGTGGCTATAGGTTATAGTCTATATAGTTATAATGATAGTAATATAAATAATAAACAAATAGTTGATAAAAATAATTCTCCTATACAAATGATAACTCAATTAAAAGGATATTTCCATATAAATAGTATATTAGCTTTAAGTTTTGCTATTACTTTATTTTCATTTGCAGGTATTCCTCCTTTAATGGGATTCTTTGCAAAACAGATGGTATTTTCTTCTGCTTTACAGGAAGGGTTTATTTTTTTAACTTTAATTGGTGTATTAACTAGTGTTATTAGTGCTGTTTATTATTTATATATAGTAAAAACTATGTTTTTTGATTGACATTCTTATACATATTTAAATAAATTAAATAATTTAAGATTACCTGTTATTTTAACTAATAAAAATAATAAAATAAAAGAATTTTACTTAAAATCTGATTTTACTTTATCTAGTTCTTTTAGTTTAACTATTTCAATTTTAACTTTAATTATATTATTATTTATTTTCATGCCTAATGAATGATTAAATATGTCAAATATACTTTCTATACTGTTATTTGTTCCTAATGTAATATAATTAATGAAAAAATAATGATGTTAAATTTATATTTGAACTTTTTCATAATATTAATAAATTTAATTTATTTTAAAGGTGTTTTAAATATATATTTTTATATTTAGACTCCTGTAGGGATTTAGTTTAATAGGGTAAAACATGTATAAATATAAGTAAAAACTTATATATATAAATAGGTTCGAAACCTATAATCCTTAACTTAGTATAACGCTAAGTGTTATTTAGTTTATATTATTATATAAATTAAGTATCTGATACCTTTGGTTTACAAAATAATTTACTATAAATAAACAAAATAATTTACAATAAATTTAAATGCAATTAAATATTTAATTTATATTATAAATTAAATATTAACATTCAATTTTTTTTTTCGGTTAGTAAGAGCAATAATAATAATATAGTTTTTGTATATTAAAGTCTATATATATATATATAATTTAATTCATGGAAAATATTACAAATTATAGAGCTATGGCTACAGTCGTTTCAGACTTCTTTGATCAAAATACTCCAACAGGTCCAAATTTAGCTATAATGATTACTCTTCTAACTACTGTATGGACAGTGAGATTCTTTCTT
>JAMAGM010000087.1:0-28526 GCA_023626175.1 Talaromyces sp. PX1902
TATATTCAATTAAAAATATAAAATAATTAAATAATAGAATATATATATATTATAAATTTTATTAAAAAGATATATATATATTAAAATTCAGCTAGAAAATTAACTTTATTTATAAATATAACCTGCCCTAATCCGCCCTAACCCGCTTAGTAATCAAGATTTTAGAACCCGCCCCGACCCAATAGGTGCGGGTTCGGGTTGGGTTTTGGGTTCCAGGTTGGGTTTTGCCATGTCTAGTTTAAACCATAATAAAAAATACTATATAAAATCAATACATAAAATTATATATAATTATATATATTATTTATTATAAATAAAATTATTTAAAAATAATCTTTATTCCTACTTTTAATTAGACATGGCAATGGGGTAGGTTAGGACAGGCTTTGAGGGGGTAGGCTTCCAACCCATTAGGTTCAGATTGATATTTTTGAAAACCTAACTCGAACCTAGAATTTTGCTAATTTTATAACCATATAATATATTAAAACTTTTATTTAACAAAAGAAAAGAAAATGTATTAGTCAATAATAAAATTAAAGGGCTTTTAAAATAATAAAATTTTTAAAGTTTTAAACTAAGAGTGTAAGGCGGAGAGCTTTCAGGCGGGAATAGCTTCATGTCGAAGCGTGGGCGATCCCTACGGAGGAGCCCTAACCACCTATGGGACCCCACATAGGGTTGCTTAGTCATTACCCAAATCCCACACGATTCACCCATGAATCGGTAGACGATTCAACTTAAAAAGGTAGCAAATAGCTACCTTATAGACCAGACCCTACGTTTAGGAATATAATAGGCTACGAATCGTCTCTCACATTCACGCCCTCTTACAACCCTCTTACAAAGAGCTTGAGCGATAGTGGTGATGGCTATCCTATAAATGCCTATATAGAAGTCCCAGATGAAATGCCGACTTAACTAGCTGGAGTGGCGGAGGCTTGTTCAGAGCATACCCTTGTATTGAGTGTTACCGTAGCCAATCAATCTAATATAATATACTGAAGGGTGACTGGGGAAAAGGGTGGCTTGTATCTGATGAACCAGCGATTATATACACCTGTTGTCCTCGTGAAGAGGCTCTAGCAGTTCTCAGTCCGTTTAAAAGTTTCCAGAGACTGCATGGCGTGTGATATATTTTTATAGATGGCTTGTGATGTTAATAGAAGGATGGGGACAATATATGACGTTTCTATAAGAGGAATATGATTCTACCTTAGATTTAAAAGTATGTAGAATACTTTACTATATAATAATTTCATATCCTTCGCGTTTTCTAGAAAATCTTTAGCTAAGTCTGCTAATGCTGAGTTGAAGTTTAATTTAATACCTCTTTATAGCTTATGGTATACTTATCAAACATGGGTCTAGTAGGAGGACTGATCAATATCATTATCGCCTC
Source organism: Talaromyces sp. PX1902 (assembly GCA_023626175.1). Classification (NCBI taxonomy): domain Eukaryota; kingdom Fungi; phylum Ascomycota; class Eurotiomycetes; order Eurotiales; family Trichocomaceae; genus Talaromyces; species Talaromyces sp. PX1902. The sequence goes on from JAMAGM010000087.1 coordinate 1,403, forward strand.
TATTTTGGCGTTGATAGTTATTGTATTAATAATAGTTTTGCTGGTATATATCTCGCGCAGGAGGTGTCTGGTGAAAAGGACCTAGATGCCGAATCTCAATTCTAGGCCCCGTCTATTCAGTAAATGGGTTTTCGATCCCAGTAATAGATGCTTCATTAAAATATTATTAAGAAGCAGCAGCAAGAGCAGCAGCATAAGTAACAGCAGGCAGAATTGATGTATTATCAACAACACCCACAGTCTTTGCATTATGAAACCCAATTACAATACCCCAGTCCTGTCGCGGGGATCCTCGGACTTACTCGAATCGAGCTGTCTCAGTGACTCAATGATATCCTCGATTAAAAATTCAGGCATTAGTTGGCACGAAATAAATGAGAAGAGCAGGACAAATGATGGATTGCAGGGCCGGAACCCGCTATTTGAGAGACGGCTCGTTGTTGGTAATAATTGTGTGAGATATGACGCCGTGTGTTGTCAGTTAAAGAGAAGGGTTCCTTAGTGCTGTCCATATTACGCCTTTGTCATTGAAATAAAGTTCGTGCTATTTGTTTGGCTTTGATATTCAGCGCATGTTTGGTTGAATTGCCCCTGATCGTCAATTAAATTTATCAGCTTAGTTATTAAAAAAAAACGACATTGAATTTGGTAAAGCTTAAATTTCCATAGACGTAATCTACAAAGGTCCTGTCTGGTATATCATCTATTGGTATGATAAATCTCCCCTATGCAACATCTTTAGCAGATTTAGTGTGTCAAGGCTGCCTTATCCAAAGCCGTCCTAAAATAACCTAGAGTTTATAGCAGGAATCTCTCTCCTGGATCGATCGGCGTCGCAAAAGGCTATGAAGCAGACAGCGACATGGCGTGCTGTCATCGCCAGTCGATACACTATACAGGTCTGACAGTGATAAGACTCTCTCTCTCTCTGACCATGGCAATTATAGAGACTGGGCATTCTATTTGTGCTATATCCGTCGTTTTGGGCCGAGGGGTGAAATCGTTGTTGTTTTGAAGCGTTCACAGTGTGATTGCGATGCGCCTCAGTCACAAAACCTGCAGGCAATCTCCAAGCCGCGGGCTACTAGTGCGAGTGAGAGCGTGAAGAACAAATAGCGACGAGTGAATAGAGGACTCACGATACTAATAGTGTTAGCGCTAGGAAGATTATATTCTAAGCCTGTTCTTCAATGTATTTAGGTCCCATTTATTCATTTTTTATTTCTTTATTCTTTCTGACTTTATTTGATGGAGCACCCAGAGAAAAAAACAAGCCGCATGCCCTCCCTTCGTCATCTGACATCCCGCGAGGAAAACTAAAGAAAAACAACCCAAAAAGGAAAAAGTGTGGAAAGGGGGATGTGTCCAAGCGTGAGTTTCTTAGACCCGCTGACCAACAATTATGATAGCCAATCATATCGCAGCCCTAGGCAACCAAGCTTTTCTTAGCGGTGCCCTCTAACCCTGGATTGTCCTAGCGTGCAACATCTATAGATCTCGGCTTTATTTATGGTAACGTTGGTACAGAAGTAGCGTGGGTAACGAGTACACAGATGCGCTGGTAGTAGGTCCTTTTCTGACACCTTAACCAGAAGGCATGTCTCAGAATGAAGAAGGGTACTTATTACCGAGCAGCAGAATACGAGTGCATTTCATTGATTGTCAATATGGAGGATTCTTTTCATGAGGTTCATACTCATTGTCATCTTACTTTCTTTCTTTCACCCAGCTTGTCAGCCATCGGACCACACTCGTTTTAATTTTCAAATAACTAGGAGATCTTTTGCCACGACTCCTTCTACCCTCCTTTCCCATCTGATTTATGATACCTGCAAAACTACTCTTCAACAGAACAATAAACAATATTAATAATGACCATAGCTATCGCTAGCCGCAACATCGATAAGAGACTAGGCAAGCAGCCACTAGAGCCAATTTCCAAGCTAGCTCCCTTCTCAGCACTCATAATATCCATCACGCTCGTCATGCTGTTTCTGATCCAATACTATGTCTTAGAGAACTTCCTCATCCGCCATCTGTACGGATCCATTTACAGCGCTATAAGTGAACTAAACCGCCGCGGATTCATCAACCACCACATCACCGGCACCACGAAAATCATCATTCTCATCGTCGCGGCCTACCCATTTGTCTCAATCATCAGCAGCAATGCTTCATTGCATACACCCTTTGTCAGAGGCTCAGCAATTATGATGGGTGACATCCTGGTTGTCATTGCCCAGATCTTGATTGCTATGTACATTTTTGAACTACTATATCGAGTGAAGCTATCACCAGTGGCCGTAATACATCATATTAGCACCATCATGATCGGCCAGTCGGCAATAGCCATCAGTTTTAATCTAGCCCGGGAACCAGACGCTGATATTGAGTTTATTCTATGCACGGTCTGGGGTAGACATCTGCTTTCACTATTTATTGCTCCTCTCCAAAATGGACGTCCTGTGCTCTCCAGTCTCTCTTGGGCTAACCGCATGTCTAGGCGCTTTCGATATCATCTCCGAATTCTTCCCTCATATCGCCATTATCCTGTACCGTATCTACCCAAATCGACCTTCTTTCCTGCGACAAGTCTTCCTCTTCTCGTGTCTAACGACGGCAACTGGGACCGTAATCGAAACAATAGTGACTATGTATCTTTTCGGGAACTTCTGGTACAGATGGCAGTTGGCTTTCAAGATATCTACCCCGCTGCTGCATATTGCATTCTCGGCTGCTCAGATACATGGAAGCCTGGTCTTTTGGCGCATGTATAGACAGTACTCGCAGTACGCGAAGAATGAAGGACAAGTGCGTGTATAGCAGCATGGTTAGCAGTCTAGAATCTTTGTCATTCTCTACTTCACTGCATGCAGTTTCTATATTAATTCTCATTCCAATTCTCACATATTGCATTCAGGCGTAAGGGTGCAGAGAATGGCGTGAATATCTAGTCTTTAAGATGGCTAGTTACCAAGGTGCGACTGAAATATCCTATATATCATAAGGCCGACATTCTCACGATTTCTTTCTCTTGATTTCTATGTATGTATTAGTATATTTGTCGATAAGTCAGGAGCTTATCTACGGATATAGTAGAATATCAGTTACGTAAGGTAGAAATACGCGACAGAAAAACGACAAACCGAGAGCATAGTCTGAAATCTCACTCTAGTGCCAAGTTTCTCTATTTACAGTATATCCGCCAAGCAAACGTATTAATAATAACGTAATCAATAAACCACCCGCCCATATAAGCAACCCACCCACTTCTCCAAAATATGACTCTCTATATTAATTTCAAATCCCATTTTTCATATCCACATACATTTCTCATACAAAAACTTAACTACTAGTACGATTGGGATATTAATTAATTTAATACTCTATATTACAACCACTATAGCGAAATTAGTAGTATATAACTAATTAAGTGTCATAAACCGATGCTTGCCAAGCGTCTAGATCAGAGTTAGACATGTTAAGAACCGGACCTGAACTATGAACCTAAACCGGACCAAACCAGATAATCTAGTTAAGATTCATATTTTTAAGAACCATACTGATTTAGATTCTTAATTAACTAAACTATATTAATTTTAGATAAACTATAGTTTTTTAATACATCTTAACTCTAACCCTAACCCTTATTCTTATATAAATATTTTTAATTATTACTAGTTTATTATATAAAAAATTCTAATTTTTTTAATAATATTAGATTCTTCTTATAAATATCTATATATTATTTAATTAATAGAATAAAAATAATAAAAATCCAAGATTATATAAGAATTTTTTAGATTTTTTAATAATTGATAGAATTAGTAAGTAAAATATATATATAATTATATCTATAATTCTTTATAAATTAAACTTTTAATAAAATAAGCTTATATAAAAATTTTAAGCTTAAATTTTATTATTTATAGTTAGTTAGTTAGATTTGATATACCTGCTGTAGCTAGCTATGGTTTAAGGGCCGCTATCTAGGTATGTGCTTAAGCCGGCAGGCATCAATACAAATTATGGCGTAGCCATGGAGAGGCGTACTGCGAGGTAAGCTATAGAGAATATAAATATATAAATAAAAAGTGATTAAATATAGTAAAATAATCAAAATAATTAAATAGTATAAATATATAGCCTTAGTAAACTTATATATAGTCCTTATCTTCTTATAGCTCCTATATTCCTATATTCTTATATATCACACCTACACTAATTCTTATATTAATTCACATCTTTAATCCTATATATTAATTATGCACTTACATGTACCAATTCCCATATCTGCCTGTATATCTTTAATATATAGATTCTTACCTATTTATATATTTATATCTCTATGCTCACTTTTCTATAACTTATCTCCATCAACTGGCTCATTTTGTATCAATCCTAGACTTATATCTTTATTATTACTAGTTCTTATAGGTAAGTGAGTAGATCTAGTGCTCACATCACCTGGGAGCGTTATAATGCGTGTAACTAAGTCAATATCCTTATTGCTTGGTTTGTTGTCTTGCTTTATTATGCCTATTACTTATAGATCTATGCCAGTAAATTAAGGTAGAATCTCTATATCATAAATAAACTAAGTAATTATAATTATAGTCTTCTTTTTATCTAATAACGCTTATAAATTAGTAGTGTATTAGAATCCTTTAATCTATGTCTATATAAGTGCTTACTTGTCTGTGTAGAGTAGGTATATAAGTAGAATATAGTATATAGATTAACTAGATAGTCTATAACTATACTATAGATTGTCGCGTTTATTAATATACTAGAGATACTACACTAGTCTAATTCACTTTATATAGAGCTGTATTAAGATTAAGAATATAGCTTTATATAGCCTAATCTAATATTAAAAAATACTTTTGAATGATTATAGAATTAACTTTTTAGTAGATTGTCGATTTGTACCGGCGCGGCCGGATTCGGCTGGGCGTTCGGGATCACCATCTTGGGACTAGTGCTGGCCATAATGGGTTTAGCGATGTTCCTGATCCGGCATAGTGTATAGTGTCGTTCCTAATACGGGATAGCGTGCCCGTACTCGTCTGCTCGAGTATATAAACCCCGGTGCGTCGCTCAACCGCCGTCGTTCGTGAACATCTTAAAAACTTTCCGGCGGCTTCAATTGACGCGGTCTCTACCCCTTGATTGGTATCGGCGCACCACCGCCCGAGAGCTGAAAAATTGGTCGGTCATAGCGCTGGGCAAAATCACGAAAGCCTCCATCGTTACATCGAGCCTGTGCACTCTCTACATGCGAGACCAATGCTTCAGCTATTTCATTAAGCAGTGGTGTCGAAATTCCAGTCTATTGAACAGCGCAGTTTATGCGCTAGACAATGATCCGAATGTACCATTTTACAACCATACTGGTATATCATTCTCCGGCCGACTTCCTCAATATTCGTGCATCTGCTTTCCCACACTTCATGGCTAGCCCCTGGCTGATGTCTCTGTGGACCGCGCTGATATTAAAGTGAAAGGAAATTGAGAGGAAACATACGCCAGCTGACGTCCGATCCACATGGTGACTCACAAATTTTGAGCCAGCCACGACGCAAATGGCACCTGTGCGACATGAGTGGACTAGCTGTCCCTCTGCGAGGACGAGGGCCTTTCTGATAAACTAGCCGATTGGGCGACAGTATCCAGGATCCACCAGTGAATGCATCAGCTGCCTTGACCGCATCAAAAGGAGGCCTCTTTTTGCTATAACTAGTTCTATCCTTAGGCACCAATCAATACACTTATATTGGCGAGGTGGACCTGAACGGCGACGAAATTGGTTGAGTACTGCCTCTTTCTGTCCAGCCAAAGGCAGTATTATTGGAGCCGGTGATGTCCGGTTGAAATTCCAGGATCATGTCGGGGGTAGTGGCTGCTCATGGCGAAGGTGTTTGCTCTAGCCTTGAAGGATCTAGTCGAGGCGCCACTGTTGCGTATGGAAGATTTTCTTTGGGCGGAAGCACAAGGGACGAGTTACCTGTGAGACATTGGAACTACATTCTTGGTCAACGTCTCTGCTGGAGATAGCGGACGCAATTGGAATTCGAGATAGATTTCTTCTTGGTTGGGTTTCAATCCTATACCGTGCTTTACCTTGGCTAAACGGAATAGTGACTACAACCTCGATATACTCTACGCAATATGCCGCTCATTGAGGCTGTGTTAGCGCTATGCAATCATTATCACAGTTGTTACGCTGCTATAGGTGGCCATACACCAATGAGAAAAATACCTCAAACGAAAATACATTGCCGGTGTGCACGCTAAGTGAGGATATACCCACTGTTGCCCGGGTATGACAGGGTGGTCGGCCAGAGAGGTTATCATGCAGTATCTTTGTATGGAACTTCTTTCGGCCTCTTTCCTATTCTAGGTATTGCCTATCCTGACTAAGTGGACTGAGTATTGATAGAAAGTCTCAATGAATTTCCTAGAAAGGCTAGAGCTACAGGCTGAATGGGCCCCTATTTCTCTTTCCTATTATAGTATTGCTGAATTCGTGCATTCCCTGCATCAGGCCATTCTTAGCTCGGATATATTAATCGGCCGTTGGCCACCAAAAACGCAACTTCAATCTGTGATTATCTATAGGAACACGTATCTTGCTTGATGATCTCTCATACAACCTCAGCCATAGCATATATCTCTCTTGACAACGTGGTCGAGTATTAATATCTTAAGCCTAAGAAGCCATCTAAATTGCCTCTGATTCTCTATGGAGCTTCTTCATTTCAATCAACCATCGAGCCTTTCCTGAACCATTCCACTTCTGTTGATGTTTGCGCAACAGTGGTACCGCCTACATCAGCTAGCGAGAATCCATCCTTTTTGGCAAATATCAACTCTGTGGCTACACAGACCCAAATTCAAATTGAGGAGTCTTTCCCACTGCCGGCAGCCACAATCGTCGACTCTAACGGATCCGATAAGAAGGACAAAAACAAAGATCAGAACACCTGTGATCAGAAGATAGAGCAGGATGCATGTTTAAGTCGTAAGTATGGACCCCATCGATGCTACTATACAAAAGCTAAAAATCATTTCTTCCAGTCAACGAACGAATCCATGACAACCACTACATCGAAAAAAACAAGGATTTCTCTGAACCTCTAGAGGCTATAGTAGCCTTATCAGCGACAGATGCTACAGTAATAGAATCTCTAGAAATAGAGATGTCACCCCTTGTTTCAGATAGTGGATGTGAGCAACACAGCAGCACTGTCTCAGGAACTATTATTGAAGAAATGCCGCCAACCGTTCTAGATGACCTCATAGCCTCAGCGGTTCACTCTGATACAGCCGGCATAGATCAAATGTTAATGAGTCCTGTCAATACTCCAACCGTTGACGCGATGTGTCTCGACACTTTAGCGGATAAGGGCAGGCAACGATCTGCGTGTCAACACTCTCCGATTGCTGAGGCGGCAGTAGCCCAGTTTGCGCCCACTCGACAGCTTAACGACAGCCAACAGGGACGCAATTCCTCAGCAGAGATGCGTTGCAAATCTCTATCAGTGGTAGTCCCTCATCAATCGTTGCACTCCAGCAAGTTGACTCGCACCGCTCGTCACTCAGATCGTTCTCGGTTCATTCCAAGTGCAGAGAGTGATGATGATCCAGGGGATAGTGACTATCGTGAGGACAGCCCTGCAGAGAGTCGAATAGAATATGATGAACCAGCAGCTCGTCCAGTCAAGAGAAAAAGGCGGACGAACACTAGTATGAACACTTCTCAGTTGCACAGAAAAAGAGTGCGGGCACAAGGTTATCCAAAAAGCTCTCCGCCGAAACTGGCGAGCCCTGAATCCACGGTCCAGAGCTCCACAAGTCCAGAGACTATACGAATCCATGGCCAATTTCTGCGCAAAGTCTCTTTAAGCCGCATTGAGTATTGCTGCTGGGTCACCGAGGATATAAACTCGGCCGCTTCCAGTCCTGTCTCATCTGACATTCGGGCATCACTCAAGAAGCTGGCAGACGAAGGGGGGCAGTCAACTAGCATGTCCGACTTTCAAGCTATTGACATAGAAGGCTTATTTACCCGTGACCTTAAGCCATGTGGATATATATGGAGTTTCAACTTCAAGGAGAAGCACGCGAAATCGCCGGAAGATCATTCCTTGCCTCAGGAAGGAAGGGTATCACCGACTCTGGATAACCTTGTGGCAGACAGCCAGACTTCCCCGCAGGCGGATGTGTCTGTGTCTCCGAAGGGCAAGGATTATACTGCCGAAGAAGATGCGCTGATAGTCCATCTCAAAGAGACTGAAAAACTTTCGTGGTCACGCATTGCAGCACGCTTTCCTAAAAGAACACAGATGGCCCTGCAGGTTCGATACTATACCAAACTGAAAGGAAGGCCGCATCAAACTCAGTCAGGAGGTCTTGTTAGACCGAGGACTGGCCAAGCCCAGACTATTACAGTAGCATCTCCAAGGAATACTGGGGGTTCTCGCCGCCAGTATAGCTTGCGAAGATTACGACATTCCCCAGATCGTTATATGCCCGGATAGTTCAAATTTTAGAGGACTTCGAAACACGTAAGGAACGACTTGTTAGTCGCACTTCAAGTGTTTTAGAAGAACATCTAAATGGGATAGTCAATCTTCGCAATCTCATTGATATTGAATACACGCTATTCTAAGTCAGTTCTTGGGAGATCTAATTTTTTGTGTTCAATAATTGGATATATTCTACGACTAAGCCTTGTGGTTTCCACCATCACTCATACTGGAAGAAAGTCGTACAAGACCAAGAATAAGCGAATCAAGTTTTTTTACAAAATCCCAATGCCTCCATAATCTTACACTGAATCTTGTAAACGCTCCAGGGCTAAGGCTATTATGTACACTACTCTTAAAGCGGAAAAGGCTACCTGTTGATTTCACCTGCACGGACCACCGACCATCAGATCATGTGATATGTCCACGTGATTTATGAGCCCTAACATAAGATGGAGTAACTAAGTTAGGGCTATGTTCCTCTTGGCGTTGTTCATTATTACTACAGGATGTGCCTTGATGTTAGTAGCCTAGTCACAGTCAATTCTTCTGATTTTAGGAACAGTTACAGAACGGGATTATCTACCAACGCCAAATGGGTACGCATACTGACACGAGATATGAACGTAGTTGTGAACGGATAATTGTTGAATACGACATCAAACAGGATTTCTTAACGCTCAAGACGGTGCATACAGCACCAAACGGGAATCTTTACCGCTCAAGACGGTGCATACGGCACAAGACGGGATTTCTTACCGCGCAAGACGGTGTAAACGACACCAAACGGGATTCTTTACCGCACAAGACGGTTTAAACGACACCATACGGGATTTCTTACCGCTCAAGACGGTGCATACGACACCAAACGGGATTTTTTACCGCGCAAGACGGTTTAAACGACACCATACGGGATTTCTTACCGCTCAAGACGGTGCATACAGCACCAAACGGGATTCTTTACCGCTCAAGACGGTGCATACGGCACAAGACGGGATTTTTTACCGCGCATGACGGTTTAAACGGCACCATACGGGATTTCTTACCGCTCAAGACGGTGCATACAGCACCAAACGGGATTCTTTACCGCACAAGACGGTGCATCAAACGGGAGATGAGATCTTACATTGTTTTTGTTCCAGATCACTGTTCCCGTCTTGAAAACCTTCCAATGCACAGAGTGGGTCTCTCTCAGTTCATTTCTTCTTCAACTCATCCTAGTCTCCTTTCCCATGGTCGAACAACTCTTATAATAATCGCTTCATCTGGATTTTTTTCGTGCAGCTGAGGTTGTTTTCCTTTTTTTTCTCTTCTTTTCATCTCTCATTTTCTTTCCCCGGCAGTTTAGACATTGAATATTAGGTATGGATGTCATTGGGGACGGTGCGCACCAATTATTCGCAGAAGCGTATGGAGGATGCGCTGATTGCGTGATCCCCATAGTGTTCACGCAGCGGGAAGCGGTGGTGAATTTGTCAAATGGTAGGAGTACGCTCTTGGATGAAGTGTGGCGCGGTTGCCTGATGGAGTCGGGTTGCTCTTTGGATGAGCCGTTGCGGGCGTGTCGGGGTCGGGAGAGTCGATGGTCGCAGATTGTTTCGGCGATGGTGGCGACGGGCCATCTGAGTTGTTCGAGTGGTTCGGCGGAGATCACGCAGCGGTATATGCAGCGGTATGGATATCAGTGTGTTTCGGGAGTGTGGCACTATGGGGGTGTGGTGACGGTGGAATTGTGAGTGGAGTCCGGACTGTTTTGGGTTTGGTTTTAATGGAGGATTCAGTTAAATTGGAAAGGGACGCCAGCGGCGCAGCGTCAGCGAGCATGATATAGGGGGCTTGCCCGATCCGGGAATTGGTTAGACGGTCAGTCTTGAGAAAAAGTATTGCCGAAATCCTTTTACCATTTGCATTTCTTTGACATATCAGCGGGTAAAGGCAGCGAAATGTCACGGAAGTCATCGTACCTCCAGCACGTCAAGATCGATATCCCTTGGATCTCGCTACTGGCAAGTTCATCCGCGACAACTTTTTATAAGTATATGGAACTTCCACGTAGGATTGACCTTCGCCATCCTTCACTCGTACAAGCTCGGGTTTACCAATGTCATGCGTGTCGGCTTGTGATATGAAATGTTGAATGTGAGTTGCAACAAGCTCTACAATCTTATCACGCAATTTATTTGCATGTCAAGGAACGCAACTCCATATTTCTTGAACAATGCCCAGAAGTTCCTTTGACGCCCAGTTCGCATCAAGCCAGTCCATGAGTCGACCCCTTGCAAGGTCTCGCAGACGGGGAATATCGTATTTATCGGCAGCCAAGAACACACTTAAATCATGATGTACGTTTTCGAGATCAGTACCACTTTTTGGATCGTAATTCTGAACATAACAACAGGACAAAAGGCTAGAGATAGTATCAGCATCATCTTCCGGTAGAGTGATTTGCGATGATGTTGTTTCCTTAATCAGGGTATCAAAATCAGCAGTTCTCTTGCTGTTGCGATTGTTTCATGTACCTTAAACCCATGATTCAACGCAGCATCAAAGGAGCGTGACTGCGAACAGATGATGGCGCGGTGTACCTCAAAATTTGTTCCTCACAAATTACTGTCATATCTGCATATTTTCCCGTTTCGAGGATATTCCTCATCACGCCATCAAGATCCGAGAGACCCATTTTTGAATTGCAGATGAAGAAATATGCTTAATGAAGTTTTTCCATCAGGAGATAAACACTATACTGTACAGTGCTTTGCAAAATCAGTTTACCTCAAGAAACAACTCTTCTAATTCCATTCTTGAAACAAACCAGTTAGTATATGGTTAAGTGCCTTAAATTCGCCTGTTCTAGAATGTTCTGGCGTAGAATACGAAACACTGACGTGACGTATGCTCACGCGTATCGTCATTTCTTGGCAGACAGTCTGAGTCCATTCATCATTCCAACATCGTACATCTCAACATGAAAACATCACAAAGGTGATACATTGGAATCATGGCACCGAGACTAGCAGTTTCGCAACTCATCTTCATTCGTGATATGTTAGTTAGCGGCGAGCCACTACAGTAACTGCATCCCAGATAGCTGAAGCTGCCAGCTGTAGTGAACGGTCAGTCAAAAATATTCGATCGAATCTACGGCTATTCGGTAGTGTCAGAGCACCTCCAAATCGTGTCGGTCGCCGACGAAGCATGACACCAGTGATATTAGAAGCGCTTTGCGACCATCTACTTGAAAAGCCTGGGTTATATCTAGATGAGATGGTGTTATTTATATAGGATGAGTTCGACACACTTCCAACGACATCCACTGTCAGCAGGGCACTTGGTTCTATTGGGTGGTCCAAAAAGACGATCCGGAGAAAAGCAAGAGAACAGAATACGGATTTGCGGGATTCGTGTCTCCACGATCTGTCTGAATTCCACTCATATCACTTAGTCTATATTAATAAATTCGGGTGCATATGCGCAAGACGCCATTATTCTCTCTCGTGTCTTTCAGGGTTTCACTGATGCTTCCATGTTTAAAGATTTCATCAAGCAGCTTCTCCAGCATTGTGGGCAATGGCCGGAGCCAAAGTCTGTTCTAGTTATGAACAATGCGTCTTTTCATCGTACTAATTGAATCTGTCAGATATGTGCCGATGCAGGAGTCAAATTGATATATCTGCCGCCGTACTCACCGGATTTAAACCCAATTGAGGAGTTCTTCACAAAACTAAAGGCGCTCATTAAGCGGAACTGGGGGGGCTATGAGGAAAATCCCGAGCAAGGATTTGATGCCTTTCTTGAATGGTGTGTAGATGTGGTCGGAGCCAGAAAAGAAAATTAAGGGACATTTTCGACATGCAGGTGTCATAATCGAAGAGTTTGACTGGGTATTATATTTGCTATTGCAGCTTTGTCCTACTATAAGAGATCATTCCAGTTGAGAAGGTTTGGAGTCCTAGACCGCAAATTAAAAAAGAGTGATATTGCACATTCAGACAAGATACTTGACAGGATTACTTGACCGCTATCCTGAATATGGTGGGCACAGCGCATAAATCCACTCACCTGCCCTCATCCTCATTGGATGGCGAGCATGCCTCTCTACAAGGTATTGCCAAGAAACCCCCTTACTAAACTAGCGTGCATATCTTTGCATAATAACTCTGTATGGCAGCCTGTGCCAGATAATTTCACTCTTTTAGTTAGACACACAGTACAATACATTACGCGTTCCCACTCAAATTCTCAATACTGTATGCTTCATTCACTAAGTGCATGCATGCAATGTGAACGCCTTGGAGAAAGATATCACGTGCTAGGCGGGGTTGAATGAAAACAAGGCAGGAATGCTGAAGACATCTCCTCTCTTTTTCTGTTGAACAGTCTTACCATTTCTCTTCTTTCATTGGATTCCCGCAATCGAGTCAAATTTGCGTATTGCAAAGACCTGGGATCCATCAAGGATGGGAGAAGACTACAATAAATACACTGTTGGATGGGTCTGCGCCATCAAATCAGAATCCGTTGCCGCCAAGGCCTTTCTCGATAAAGAGCATGAAAGCCTAGAATATGGACCTACCAACGATAACAACGTTTACACTCTGGGTGAGATGGGGAAGCACAACGTGGTGATCGCTCAGCTGCCAAAGGGGGAATACGGGATCGCGGCTGCAGCCAGTGTCGCACGAGATATGGCACGCACCTTTCCCAACATCAGGTTTGGCCTTATGGTCGGCATCGGTGGTGGTGCACCGAGTAAGAAGCATGATATCCGGCTGGGCGATGTGGTGGTGAGCGCACCGCAATATGGAACAGGGGGTCTATTTCAGTATGATTTCGGGAAAACGATACAAGACCAGGAATTCCGAACCACCGGTTTCTTAGATCAACCTCCAGGCCTGCTTCGGGCTGCAATGGGCGACATTGATGTTGATTATGAAATGAACGGTCACCAACTTGAAGAAGCAATAAGCCGTGCGCTTGAACGGTGGCCAAAACTCCGAAAGAAATACAAGCGACCAGATATAAGCAGTGATCGATTATATCAATCACATATTGTACATCCTATCAGTGACGAAAGGCGCTGTGAAGCAGTGTGTGGAGATAATGAATCGACGTTGATCATACGACCTGACCGAAGCGATGAAGAGGATAACCCAGCAATCCATTATGGCTTGATTGCATCTGCGAATCAGCTGATGAAAGATGCTTTAATTCGAGACAGGCTTTCTGCTGAGAAGGATGTTCTCTGCTTCGAGATGGAAGCTGCAGGGCTGATGAACCATTTCCCATGTGTTGTTGTACGTGGTATCTGTGATTACTCGGATTCTCATAAGAATAAAGACTGGCAAGGATATGCAGCAATGACTGCAGCTGCGTATGCTAAAGACCTCCTCTTTCATATTCTGCCAAACAAGGTTGAAGCAGAGAAGAATATCAGCGATGTGCTCTCTTTAGGTTAGTGTTTAGCCACCTTTACACAATTATCTATTAATGAGATTTACAGTCGAGAGGAATATCATCAACGAAGTCCATACAACAGCTCAAAAGACAATCACCACAATTGAAACCTCTAATAGTGACCGACGCCGCGAAAAAGTAATGGCAAAATTACCATATGCAGAAGGCGCTACATTTGACTCTTCTGATGAGGCTCTAAATCCAAGGTGCCACCCACAAACTAGAATCGACTTGCTACGTCAAATCAGAGAGTGGACACAAGATCAACAAGGAAAGTCTATATTCTGGCTGAAAGGAATGGCTGGCACAGGGAAATCAACAATTTCTCGAACAGTAGCCGAATCCTTTGACCAAGAAGGCAAATTAGGAGCCAGTTTCTTCTTTAAACGAGGCGAAGCCAATCGGAGTACCGTGAAAATGCTCTTTACCACAATTTGTGCCCAGCTTTTGAAAAAGACTCTGTTCCTGATCACTCATGTTGGAAGGGCAACTGATATCGATCCCAGCATATCTGATAAATCGATAGGGGAGCAGTTTAAAAAGCTTATCTGTCAACCTCTGTTACAGATCCAGCGCTCCTCCCTCTTAGCCTCCAAGCTCATCATAGTAATTGATGCCTTAGATGAGTGTGCGCAGGACGGAGATACTCTCCTTCGCCTTCTTGCGGAAACAAGTGATAAATGGTCACCAAGCTTACAAATATTCATCACGAGCAGACCGGAGCAGCAAATTCGATCTGGATTTGCGGAGGTTCCCGATGACTTAAGCAAGCATTTCGAGCTTCACGAAATACCTCAGCCTATCATCAGGCAGGATATCACCACGTTCCTCAAATATAGATTTGCGCAAATCCAGGAGAAGTATGAGAAAGACGGCTGGTGTCTTCCTTCAAACTGGCCTGGCCTAGAGGCAATGTCGGTGTTGGTTGAAATGGCTGTTCCACTTTTCATCTTTGCCGCTACCCTTTGCCGGTTTGTGGAAGATCTAGCGTGGGCGGACCCGACAGGCCAGCTGAAAAAGCTTCTTGAATATCGAAACATGAAGGGCGACTCGGAGATGGACAAGCTGGATGCCACTTATAGTCCAATCCTCAATCAGCTGATCCATGGACGCTCAGAAAAAGCACAGAAACCACTGGTGGAGCGATTTCGACGTATTGTGGGCACAATTATTCACTTAGCAGAGCCCCTTTCACGGTCATCTCTGGCGACTTTGCTGAGTATTGATAGTCAACAGATTAAGGGGCAGCTTTCATCTCTCCATTCTGTCCTGAGTGTGCCATTCTCTGCGGACTCTCCAATCAGGATGTTGCACCTCTCATTCCGTGATTTCCTTGTCAATCCTGAGAAACAACACTTATTCTGGGTGGACGAGGAGGAAACTCATAAAATGATCATGACCAAATGCCTTGAACGACTATCTCAACCAGAAGTTCTTCAAGAAAATATATGTAATCTGCCGAACCATGGAACACTACGCGCTGAGATCGATGACAGAATTATAGCCAAATATCTACCTTCAGACGTGCAATATGCTTGCCGCTTCTGGGTATACCATTTAAAAGAGAGTCAGATGCGCATCCATGACAGTGATCTGATCTATGTGTTTCTACAGGATCACTTTTTACACTGGATGGAATCATTGAGCCTTTTAGGAAGAATTACAGAAAGTATTCAGCTAGTGGAGACGTTACAAGCCGTTGTAGTACGTATCCTCCAGTTGAATATATACGATTTCTCGTTCTAACAATCGATCCAGAGTGATAAAGACACGGAAGTGTGCAGATTCCTTGATGATGCGATGCGGTTTATTCGAAAGAACATCTCGATGATTGACCTGGTGCCTCTCCAGCTCTATGCATCAGCGCTTATTTTCACACCCAGAAAAAGCATAATTCGGGATAAATATATCGATAAAAGCCCTTATTGGATTCAGATATTACCAGAATTGGACTTAACGTGGAGTGCACTGCTGCAGACGCTTGAAGGCCATTCTGATTGGGTTGGGGCAGTGGCGTTCTCTCCCAACGGCAAGCTGGTGGCCTCAGGCTCTGGTGATAACACAGTTAAGCTATGGGATCCAGCAATGGGCAGTCTACAGCAGACGCTTGAAAGCCATTCTGATTGGGTTAGAGCAGTAGCATTCTCTTCCAACGGCAAGCTGGTGGCCTCAGGCTCTGGTGATAACATAGTCAAGCTATGGGATCCAGCAACGGGCAGTCTACAGCAGACGCTTGAAGGCCATTCTAGTGGGGTTAGAGCAGTGGCGTTCTCTCCCAACGGCAAGCTAGTGGCTTCAGGCTCTATTAATAACACAGTTAAGCTATGGGATCTAGCAACGGGCAGTCTACAGCAGACGCTTGAAGGCCATTCTAGTGGGGTTAGGGCAGTGGCGTTCTCTCCCGACGGCAAGCTAGTGGCTTCAGGCTCTAATGATAACACAGTCAAGCTATAGGACCCAGCAACGGGCAGTCTACAGCAGACGCTTGAAGGCCATTCTAGTGGGGTTGGGGCAGTGGCGTTCTCTCCCAACGGCAAGCTAGTGGCTTCAGGCTCTGATGATAACACAGTCAAGCTATGGGACCCAGCAACGGGCAGTCTACAGCAGACACTTGAAGGCCATTCTGATTGCGTTTGGGCAGTGACGTTCTCTCCCGACGGTAAGCTAGTGGCTTCAGGCTCTACTGATACAACAGTCAAGCTATGGGATCCAGCAACGGGCAGTCTACAGCAGACGCTTGAAGACCATTCTCATTGGGTTGGGGCAGTAGCGTTCTCTCCCGACGGCAAGCTGGTGGCCTTAGGCTCTACTGATACAACAGTCAAGCTATGGGATCCAGCAACGGGCAGTCTACAGCAGACGCTTGAAGGCCATTCTCTTTGCGTTGGGGCAGTGGCATTCTCTCCCAACGGCGAGCTAGTGGCCTCAGGCTCTGGTGATAACACAGTTAAGCTATAGGATCCAGCAACAGGCAGTCTACAGCAGACGCTTGAAGGCCATTCTAATTAGGTTAAAGCAGTGGCGTTCTCTCCTAATGGCAAGCTAGTAGCTTTAGGCTCTGATGATAACACAGTCAAGCTATGGGATCCAGCAATGGGCAGTCTACAGCAGACGCTTGAAGGCCATTCTAGTGGGGTTGGGCCAGTAGCATTCTCTTCTAATGGCAAGCTGGTAGCCTCAGGCTCTGATAATAAAACAGTCAAGCTATGGGATCTAGCAACGGGCAGTCTACAGCAGACGCTTGAAGGCCATTCTAGTGGGGTTGGGGCAGTAGCGTTCTCTCCCAACGGTAAGCTGGTGGCCTCAGGCTCTAGTGATACAATAGTCAAGCTATAGGATCTAGCAATGGGCAGTCTACAGCAGACGCTTGAAGGCCATTCTAGTAGGGTTAGGGCAGTAGCGTTCTCTCCCAACGGCAAGCTAGTGGCCTCAGGCTCTGGTGATAAAACAGTCAAGCTATAGGATCTAGCAACGGGCAGTCTACAGCAGACGCTTGAAGGCCATTCTCCTTTGGTTGGGGAAGTGACGTTCTCTCCCGACAGCAAATTTCTGGAGACTGATCAAGGACGATTTAATATTGAATTTCTGAACATCGGTCAGATAGCAAACAGTCCTCGCAGAAACATACAAGTGAAGAACGAATGGGTGATTTGTAATGATTCTAATGTCATTTGGTTGCCTGTTGAATATCGAGCAATTTCTTCCGCTGTGTACGACAGCATGCTTGTTATGGGACATGTTTCAGGTCGAGTTACGTTTCTGAACCTGATTCAATGATGTTGTAACTACTCTAATATTTTCAAATCTTTTTTTTAAAAGAAGGGCCTGGGATAACTTGGTTTTTCATACTATAGTTGACTTGCCACTAGACTTTTCTGTTGTATGTATTTGCTTCTCTAGAATCTTCTAGATTGTGAAGGCGAATCTTACAGGTATCATACAAAAATCTTGGTCATTTTACCGTTCAGTACCATCCTTACCAGATTGGGTTAGATTGTAATTAACCCTTTTATAGACTAGCTCGTTTCAGTGTCGTTTCATCCAGAGATTTGAATGAATTCTTAATGAGTTCAGGAGGGAAACTGATTTTGCAAGGCACTGTATCTACATCTTTCATCGATGACTATTTTCGATGGCGAGCCGGTCCCGCTGCAGAAGACAATACCAGAAAGATTCAGGAAGAGGATATCCCCCGCATCGAGGCATGGGCCCGACGAACGGGATCATCGTTTAACGTGAAGAAAACAGAACTAATCCACCTAACAAGGTCCAAAAGACAGCACGGGGTAGGACAGATCACAATAAATGGGACGGTAATCAAGCCAAGCGATATAGTAAAGCTGCTAGGCGTGGTCTTTGACAAGGAGATGCGGTGGAAGGAACATGTGCAGCAAGCAGTCAAGCGAGCAACCCAGGTGAATATCGCCCTGGGGGGACTGAGACACCTCCGTCCAGAACAGATGAGACAAATCTACCAAGCATGTGTGACACCAATAGTGGATTATGCATCCACCGTGTGGCACAACCCACTAAAGGATAAGATACACCTGAGAACGCTGGGAACGGTGCAACGAACCGCCCTTATCCGCATTCTCTCTGCCTTCAAGACGGCATCCACGGCAGCCCTAGAGGTGGAAGCCTATGTGCTACCAACCAATTTACGACTCAAACAACGCGCCCAAATAGTGGCTGCACGCCTCAGCACCCTTCCAGAGGATCACCCCGGCCGTACAGTCGTGATCCGAGCAGCAAAGCGAAGCACACATATAGGAAGTGGACCTCGATTCCCGCTGGCGGAGACCCTGCGGACAATGAGCCTCACTCGACTACAGGATCTGGAAATAATCGACCCAACACCCCAACCACCATGGCAGGCGCCAGCATTTGTAGAAATCGACATTGAACCAGACCAGGATAAAGCCAAAGACAAAGCGTCTGCTGGACAAACAGCATCTAGCATCACCGTTTTCTCAGATGCATCAGGAAAACAGAACGCACTAGGAGCCGCAGCAGTAGCACTAGACCAGAATCACAATATCGTCCAGCACCGGAAAGTCTGCATTGGCTCTATGGAATACTGGTCAGTATATGCAGCAGAGCTCATGGTAATATACTATGCTATCAGCCTTGTCCTTAAGATTGCAATAGAAAATCAGGTCGCCCTAGCAGGCTAACAGGAACCGGCAACTATCCTTAATAATAGCATATTAGCACTCCAAGCCATCTCGAATACATGGAACAAATCAGGCCAGAGGATCATTCAGGCGGTACGGCAATCAGCACGGGAGTTAAAAACACAGGGAATTCCGCTCCGTCTCCAATAGGTACCAGGACACTGCGGTAACCCGGGAAATGAGGCGGCTGACCGACTGGCTAAAGAGGTAGTTGGCCTAGACAAAGAACACCCCTTCCAACATCTTCTTTCACGAGAAAAAGGGTTCATCCGCAACCATATCCTGGAAGAATGGGAACAGGAATGGAAAACCTCTAAGAACGGTGGCCACCTTCGCAGGATAGATAGAAATCTACCCGCGGTTCGTACCCGGAGAATGTATAGCCCACTGCCACGCAATCGAGCCTACCTGCTCACCCAACTCCGAACCGGCCACTCATGGCTAGCAACACATAGCAAACTACATGGCCATAGAGAGGATGACAAGTGTGAATGTGGAGCGATAGAAACAGTGGTTCACGTCCTGATTCACTGTCCCAAATTGAAGACCATACGACAAGAACTACGGAAGAAGATCGGGACTGCATTCAACAATATATCGGACATGCTGGGAGGAGGGTCTCAAGGTAAGCAAGGTAAGGAGGGTGATATGCAAGGCGGTAGCATCTTAGGTGCAGTACTCGACTTTGCAGAGGCATCACAGAGGTTTCAAAGCCGGGCGCCGCAGGGCCGCTGACAGAACACCAGGTATGTTGGCCACCATAGGCCGTGACGAGGCTCTAAATTCGTCTTTATGTAATGGATTGATGTACATAGACATAGATAAGGATTAGATAGTGGTATCCTGCATATCGCTTCGGCGAGGGGTCAGGGTATGAATTCACACACACACACACACACACACACACACACTGTAGAAGAATCGAGGACTCATGCAATTCGGAGGATAACGTCTGTAGAGGACGAACTGGGCCCAGTGGATGTCCACGAATTTGCTGATATAATTACCGAAGCACTGAGATGGCAAAGCCTTCTTGATGCCGTTGGTGTTCCCGAAGTTTTTCTTATTGACTTTGATAATGATGGCACAGACGTCTGGGGGGGTATACCAGTACCTGATATCGCGTCAGTGAACGACAAAGAGTGGCCTTTTGTTCTCAGCACACTACTTTCACCAACTCTGGGCCTCAAAGAAACATGTCTGAGACTCTCCGGAGTCGTAGATATGATCGAGCGTTTGAGGGGGGCGGAGGAATTGGGGTCTAGAGAAAGTCTCATCAGGAATATCGAGCAACGTATTGAGCATGTGCTAGGCTCCTGGAAGGACCTCCCGGGTTATATTAGTCAGGATGAGGATGACTACAATACGATCGACAGCGACTAGCGGACGGCAACATTCAGCACCGAGCATCCTATGGCCCCGAAGATAAGACGGTTTGCCAACATTTTCAAATAGCGGACGCAACCTCTAATACATAATTATGTGTGAATGGGACCGCAGACGTTTCGTACTGCATTGCAATGCGTGATTTGAATTACATAACAGAAACTGTACCTAGTCTCCCCTCTACATGTAGCTACTTAATTATAAAGGTCATAAGTGTTCATTGCAATTGAAGATCACTACGTGCATCAGTGGTATGGAAAATTGTTAGACCTTCTAAATTGGCAAACATGGGACACGTACGACATTAAAAAGAACGATGGTTTGCTGGCAACATTTACAAACCATACGACGTAACTAATTGAAAGTCTGGAGTGGCTTGTCGACGGTGACTTTTAGGAGGTTGATTAACCCTAACCCTAACCCTGATTTGATTTTAGTTATAATTTCAAACCACTACAATTACCAGCTTATAATAATGGCAGCTGATATTAGCACCAGCACGTACTGTATTATCTTCTACCAATGCGAACCCGTAATGACTGTATGGGTCCTCAAACATCCTGAAGATAATTGCGATTTCAAGTGAAATTATACCTAGTTCGTCTATTGTACACCTTGTCTTCACTTAGTAGTATCAAGTGGCTCCGTGGCTGAATGAAGAGATTTCGTGCCAGCACCGATCCTGCAGGGCTAAATAATGAAATATATTTATAGGAATACAGCATAAAACAAAGGAACTAAGGCCAGAATATGGACTATACCGAAGAATTCTCACGATGCATATGCGAAAATTGATTTCGAAACCTTATGATTGAAAGACAACGTCTATTTCAAAATAACAATGCGACATATCCTACGTGACTCGCATATATGTTCATATCATGGAGCCAGTCACTTTGCGAGGGAAATATTTAACCAAACCAACCTGGTACATGTTCGGCATCCGCTATTCCAATCAAAATCACCAACGGATGTATTTATTTTCCACATTTTCTTCTTGTCCATCATTGTCAGATTCTGTCTAGACCGGAACCAGTTGTACTACTCTAATCAGGACTTGGTCTTCTCCCCTTCGGATCCACTGGCGTTGCTGGGAAGCTGGTCTGTATCGGATCCCTGTCCTATTGGAAAAGAGTTCTTGTCAGCAGCGTACGATTGCGGCAGTGCTGGAACAGGAACGGATGCCATGGCTGTAGGCTCGATGGCAGCGGTGTCTTACCAAGTGAGGTCCTGCTCTCAAGAGTATGCATGGTCGGGGTAGGCGTGGAATCGTCTGAATAGAGCGCCTTATCGTGATCGATTTCTATCACGATATCTTTAACTAAGAGTGGTTGGAAGAAGTTTAGTAAGGGAATGCAGGTACTATTATCCAAGACACTGTAATAAAGGTATCCTACTCTGAATATGAGTCCTTTGAATGTTCTTATCATTATTATAAGAGCCGTGATGTGTGTGTATGTCGATTGAGATGAGTCTTTAAATATTAGCAAGCTTCTCCTGCAACACATGAGGTTCTAAGGTTGAAAGTGAATTTAAATAGAACGCAAGCTGTGCGGGAAACTAGCAAGTCATTAGTAATAATTTTGTTCTGTCAAGAAATATGGTAGCCTTACCTGAGGACTTCTCGCATGATTATAAAGACTTGCGTCCGTTGACAGGTCCTTTGACGATTCCTATATATAATAAAGTAGATATTAGAGACAATACTACATATAGAGAAATAAATATAGAGATCATCTGCCTACGGATGACGGTATAGAAATCTTAATAAGAGTCATCGTTAAGCAGGGTGAGCAATTGCAACACGAATAAATAGTTGAACGATTTCCCAGCTAGATCAGCGTGAGAAAAGGAACGCTACTTCGATGAAAGAAAACCAAGTATATATAAATCTAGGGTCCGCTCGATAAGAACGAGTAAAGGTGGTGATAATTCACGGTTAGTACGAATTGATAATAAAAGTGAGTCAAATGGATACGCATATTGAAGAGATGTGATCATTGTCGTGAACGGAATATTGTTGACAAATGTTACCCTAATCGGTGCATACGACACCAAACGGGATTCTTTACCGCACAAGACGGTTCATACGACGCCAAACGGAATTTCTTACGGCACAAGACGGTGCGTACGACACCAAACGTGATTTCTTACACTGTTTCCATTCCGATTACTGCTCACAACTCGAAACCTTCCCAATTGCACAGGATGGGTCTCTGTCAATTTATTTCATCGTCAACCCATTGTAGTCTCCTTTCCCGCTACCAAACGAACGCCGTTTCATCAAGAATTTGTTTATTCAGATCGTTTTTCCAGTAAACACAATAGACACCTGAGTAATTCTAAGTTCCTGGTTGGTCATAGTTGTGACTGGGTTTCGGCATCCTAGGATGCTGGAGTCCTACTTGGTGTCCTCACTAACGCTACAGTCTCAGAGCCGCTATGTATTTTATGGCTAAGCTTACAAACACAAGATCATTCAGAATTAACTAGACACCCAATATATGATTATCAACGTGTACTTATCTACCCAACCAGAACAATTACTCCCACCTTACCAATTGTAAAATGGAAAACCAATATTGGGCTTAAGGGCTACATTGTCAAAATAGACTTGGGTTTTGGTAATCTTGAATGCTGCAATAGATTCTTCCGGAAGAAATTGACGATTGATAGACCGCATATTTTGTAAATAACTTTAATGGGGATCTCGGTCCACAAAGCCAGGCTTCAGCAACGGACACAGAATTGGGTTCAAAAAAGCCAAGCGGTTGAAATGATGGTACCATCGTCATATCCGGACATAATTAGCGGCAACATCACTCGATTTCTTTGGGTTAAATTGATAGGATTCCGAATTACCGCCAACAATAGCAGCTTGTAGGACGTTGCCCAAGTATCCACCTTGAATATTGACATTCGATCCCTTCTCAAGTAATACCTGAATTATCTCAGACTGTCCTTTGAAAATAGCAGCCTGAAGAGCATACTGACACAAGATATGATTGAAGTTATGAACGGAAGATTGTTGTATACAGCACAAGACGGGATTTCTTACCGCTCAAGACGGTGCATACAGCATAAGACGGGATTTCTTACCGCTCAAGACGGTGCATACAGCACAAGACGGGATTTCTTACCGCTCAAGACCGTGCGTACAACACCGAACGGAATTTCTTACCGCACAAGACGGTGCGTACGACACCAAACGGGATTTCTTCCACTATTTCCATTCCGATCACTACTCACGACTCAAAACGTTCCCAATGTACAGGGTGGGATCTCTATCAGTTTATTTCATCGTCAACTCATTATAGTCTTCTTTCCCATTACCGAACGACCTTTATTGTCGTTTCTTAAGAATATTTTTCACACTTATAGTTCTTAGGTACTATAACTATTAATCTAGTTAAAGAAGAAATAATCGTCCAGACAACAGCAAATTAAGCATAGAACTACCTCTTCTAAAGTATTTCCTCCATTTCATCAGAGCAAATCTAGAGGTTAGTTCTATAAAGGTCAGAAATTCTCCTGCTAATCAAAGTCCCAGCATGCTTTGGCTGTGTACTAGTTCTTAGACGCGTTTTCTCAGTTAGATAAAGCCAGCCAGAGGCTAGCTCGTATCGCTAAAAAGAACAATGAGATAAATTTATATTTCTTTAGAAGAATAACAAATCGTTCTTTAAATTTGTAATATAAAAGTATATTAAAGATTACTTTCTAATAACAGTATAGTGTTACAGGCTTCATAGTTAACGCCATTAGGTGATCTCTCTCATTTATACCAAGACTCGCACATCCCAGAGAGCGATTATATACTAGATATTTTATATATCAACCCAAGTTTGCTATATAAGCTACCAAACCTCGAAACGCATATCTCCATAACAAAGGCTTTTTGACAGGCTTGGGGTTAGCCTTATGATCTAGAACCTAATCTAAGAAATAAAAATATATCATCTACTGGTGCTATACTAGATTAAACCCGTTTAAATAAAAGATCTTTTAAATAGAAAAGAACATCAGACTCATAAAATTTCTAAGGTCCACTAGTTCAATGCTGCACCATATAGATTCCTGCTCCCTAGAAATTGGAGACTAATACATCATTATAGGTCTAAGCAAAGAATGAAATCGTCTAACAGTTTGGCAGTTCAAAGATGCTTAAAAGATTGTTTTTAATTATAAGTAGACTTTTAAAATAAGATCAGTAGAATCTTTCTATCTTTATTTAGTACTTTAGTTATAATTTTAAATTATTATAAACACCAGCTTGTATAAATAATAACTTATATTAGTACTAGTATATACTAGTATCAACTTATACTAATACAAACTCATACTGATTGTAAGGGTCCTTAAGGGATCTTAAAGATAATTATAATTTAATATAAAATTATTCTTAATTTGTCTATTATATCTCTTGCCTTCACTTAGTAGTGATATATAGCTCTGTAACTAGATAAAGATTAATTTATAACCAATATATAGCAGTAAATAATATAATTTAGAATAGTCACACACAGATTAGCTTACTGGCGAAGAGTTTTCTATCTGGTATTCTTATAGGTTCGTCTCGCTTCATATTTACAGTTGCTCATCTAAAGTATGGAGCGCTAGACTTCAAGATGCTCTGCACCTATTAAGCATAGATGCAATAATTATTAATATTCGTAAAGAAGTGACCAGCGTCCTACAGCATTACACTACTCTATATAGAATTGTTCTGGTACATCCTGATGACAGGAGTTAGAGCCGTTGGCTCCCAGTAATACTATGAACTAGTACAAAGGCTATTTGTAGCTAATAGCAAAGCAGATAAACCAAGAAATACTTTTATATTAGCGGAAAGAGTATCTTTGAGAAACTCAACCTAAAAGTTATAGTTAAGCATAGAGCGAGAGCATTCTAGATTATTATAGAATTGTACCCAGAGATAGTCAAAGATGGATCCTTGGATGATCTCCTGCATATTCGGCTCAGGTATGACACACTATAGCGCTCTTATAATATAATAAGTATTATTTGGGTCTGCATCGAAGTAAGAACATAGCATAGAAATTAAAGACGGATAAAATTGCCTTCTGATTGCGTTTTCGATATTGAAATCCTATCCATTAACAAACGTTGTCCTAAAGGGCCTTGGAACACTTCCTGTCCCGTTGGTATTTCCGTAAGCTTTCTACAGGTTCTGGCTGATCAGCTCGGCCTTTTTCTCTGATTATAATAAATATGACCTAATTCCACCTCCAAGCGAGATGAAAATTAGAATTCCATTATTTTGACAAGTCTGAATATCCCGTGCGAGTTGTTCACAACCGTAGGGCTCTCCCGTCGAGGAGACATAGCACGATGGACCAAGATTTCCTGATGCCATGGTTTGGCCGTTGCCGAAAGTAGATAGGAAGGAAAGAATGACCATGTCGACACCTGCAGCAGGGTTGCAGTATGTTGTTGTAGGATTGTCAGTATCTTTCTATTCATCGAAGGGTCCAGTTGACATAATAGTTTCCTGAGATGTTATAAGTCTGTCTTCTGTTGTGGCTGGCAGTGCCCGTTTCTTGCTTGTTCCAGGCATGGGGAGAGTGTTGCGATCCAGTTCCTGGAGCACTCTTCTCGTAGTATCGCCTGTTCCCTGGTTTCCATCCATCCTTGTAATCTTCCTAGGTGACCGTCCTCTCTTCTGGTTTCCAGGAACACTAAGAATAACTGCTTCTCCTGTAGTTCGGCTATTCTCTTTTGCTCCCCGGTGTGTCTCCCTGGATTGTTCAGGCTTTCCTGTGAAATTCCCTCGTCGAAGAGCGGCCTCCTTATGTGTACGTGGCATGTTCATCCTTCGTTCCTCAATTCTAGCCAGTTCCTCTTTCCGGTCTTCGCATTGAATGCTCCATGATGGGTGATTCTTAGAGCAGTTTGGGCATACTGGTTGCGAGCCAAACTTATCTCTCTCTAGACACGCCTTTGTGCTATGCGGTCCCGCACAATACCCGCATGTTTCCTGGGCTTTGCAATGAGTCCCTATGTGTCCATACTTTTGGCATCTGAAGCATTGTCTGGCCTTGCAGGCCCGGTCATAGTACTCGCAGTTAAAGATCTGTGCACCAAAAACAATGCCATTCTCAATCGCATGGTCCGCGTCATCTTCTCGGTCGAACTCCACAACCATGGTGGAGGCTCGTTTCTCCCCAAGATTGCGTTTCAGCCACCCGGAGTACAGTACATTTGCTTGTTCTAATGATGGGTTGTTCCATCGAATCTTATCTTCAATTTCTGCTCTGTTGTGAGCTTCCACTTGTGTACTGACTCCGTGTATAATAATTCCATGTGATGGGACCTTCACCTCAGCTTTTTCCCCAAGTATTTTCTGCCAGTCCTCCCTATGTGCTATTATACGCTCCGTGCTCCCCCTGTCAGACGTGAAAAGCGTCAGGTCTCCGCTAGGATGTCGCTTCACTGCTAAGACTTGCGTTTTCTTCAAATCGGGGTCCTGGTGATTCGCTAAAGTGTCATTTATCTTTCGCTTGATTTCTTCTGCTGTTGCTCGTTGAGCCTGTCGTTCTACGTCCGTGGGATTCGGTT
>JAMAGM010000088.1:8150-25903 GCA_023626175.1 Talaromyces sp. PX1902
TATGCCAGTCACAGATGTGTGCCAGTTACAGATGTATGCGAGTTACAATTGTATGACAGTTACAGGTGTATGCCAGTTACAGATGTGTGCCTTACGAATATATGCCATCTGTTCTCTAAGGGTCCGGAAGGGAAGTAGCAGTTTATTGTGATCAGGCTAACATCAAGCAATATGTTCAATCTATACAGCTGTACACTACTTACGAATGTATGGCTCTCTCAAATGTACGCTCTTTACATACGTACTAGTAGTTCCAAAGTGATTGGTCAATCATGGCAGTAAAGAATTTCCTCAACTTGAGGGACCCTTGTGTCTTGATTTTAGCTTAATCATAAGTCAAGTACTACCTTTGGACATTTGGGAACCCTTACGGACCGGGATTCCCTATCAATTCAAACTGACACCAACTCGGAACGAGATCAACTTGAACTGACACCAACTCGGAACGAGACCAACTCGAACGAGATCAATTCAAACTGATACCAACTCGAACTGACACCAACTCGGAATGAGATCAACTTGAACTGACGCCAACTCAAACTGACACCAACTCGGAACGAGATCAACTCGAAACGAGATCAATTTGGAATGACACCAACTCAAACTGACACCAACTCGGAACGAGACCAACTCGAACGAGATCAATTCAAACTGACACCAACTCGAACTGACATCAACTCGAACTGACACCAACTCGAACTGACACCAACTCGAACTGACACCAACTCGGAACGAGATCAACTCGAAACGAGATCAATTTGGAATGACACCAACTCAAACTGACACCAACTCGGAACGAGACCAACTCGAACGAGATCAATTCAAACTGACACCAACTCGAACTGATACCAACTCGGAACGAGATCAATTCAAACTGACACCAATTCGAACTGACACCAACTCGGAACGAGATCAACTTGAAGTGACACCAACTCGGACGAGATCAACTCGAAACGAGATCAACTTGGAATGACACCAACTCGAACTGACATCAACTCGAACGAGATCAACTTGAACTGACGCCAACTCGAACTGACATCAACTCGGAACGAGACCAACTCGAACGAGATCAATTCAAACTGACACCAACTCGGAACTGACACCAACTCGAACTGACACCAACTCGAACGAGATCAACTCGGAACGAGATCAACTCGAACTGACATCAACTCGAACTGACATCAACTTGAACTGACACCAACTCGGACGAGATCAACTTGGAATGACACCAACTTGGAATGACACCAACTCGAACTAACACCAACTCGGACTGATACTAGCGCCAAACGGGATATCTTACCGCACCAGACGGTGCGTACGGCACCAAACGGGATTTCTTACCGCACAAGACGGTGCGTACGGCACCAAACGGGATTTCTTACCGCACAAGACGGGGCATACGGCACCAAACGGGATTTCTTACCGCACCAGACGGTGCGTACGGCACCAAACGGGATTTCTTACCGCACAAGACGGGGCATACGGCCAAACGGGATTTCTTACCGCACAAGACGGAGCATACGGCACCAAACGGGATTTCTTACCGCACAAGACGGTGCGTACGGCACCAAACGGGATTTCTTACCGCACCAGACGGTGCGTACGGCACCAAACGGGATTTCTTACCGCACAAGACGGGGCATACGGCCAAACGGGATTTCTTACCGCACAAGACGGAGCATACGGCACCAAACGGGATTTCTTACCGCACAAGACGGTGCGTACGGCACCAAACGGGATTTCTTATCGCACAAGACGGAGCACACGACACCAAACGGAAATTTTTACAGTTTTTCCGTTCCGGATCACTGCTCTCTTGAAGCCATTCCTAATGCAGAGGGGGGGCCTCTTTCATTCATTTGTCAACATCTCTCCCTCGAGACCTACCAGTTATGGACCCTAGAATTCTCTTTATGCTTATGGCTTTTTAGGTGTTTATTATGCCGTTAGAGAATATAATATAGAATATAATAATATATCTTGGGCCTGACTCTTGAGATCTTCTTTACTTCACTAATGCAAACCTTAGGATTTGTTCTATGCATGTTATGAAATCCCAGTAATTCAAATGCTAGCATGCTTTAGCTGTATACTAGTTTTAAGCCGCAGCTTCCCAACTCAATAGAGCCAGCCAAAGACGAGCAGATGATGACTCTACAGACCCGTATTTTTTGGAGATATAGCAGGTCATCCTTCAAACCTACAACGCAGAGATTTATCATAATAAAACTTTCAAACAATTATAAGCTGTAATATACTCACTTTTAACATTGCTAGGTAGTCTCTCTCGTTCACACCAAGTCTCGCATCTTTCAGAACTGGATCACATACCAGACACTTTATATGTCGACCCAAATTTGCTGCAAGCAGGCCGAACCTCGGAGTGGAGACCTCCTTAGGAGAGGCTTCATTGACAGGCTTGGGAGGGTCCTTCAAGTTGGAAAACCTTCCGAACCCTCAAATTTCCAAGGTCCTCTACTCTGATTTCGCACCGTATATGATGGTTCGCCAGCTCTGTGGGCTCCGCCTTCCACCACCGCTTCATCGCTGAACAAACTGTTTAGACGTATACTTCCGATAATCCTTATATGTAATCAGCAACCAAAGCAACGCTTTGTGAAGCTTGATATGAACAAGCTTCGTTCGCTGCAGCAGTCGAAGGCGCCCAATGAATCACAAACGGGCAGGTTTATGCACCAAACACAGCTCTACCACGCTACCGTGGAGCCCCCTGTTACTTAAGAAGTATCTGAGATCCTTCCAACGAGATACTGTAGTTCCGGTTACTATAATTTTGACAGGATGGCAGTATCTCATCTGATCTTGCTGTCACTACCATGTCTTGCTGTGTTTGATATAACGGTGTGATAGTCCTGACTACGACGTTTAGGGTATAGTGATCAATCATGACGGGACCAGTTCTGAACAGGACCGTATCCGTTTCTGGCATCGGTCCCAACATCAGTGTAGCACCGTTCCCGAATTACTAGTAACTCTTTTGGAACAAATGCATTTCCTCTCACTGATTCCAATTCGAGCACCAGCTCTGTTCCAAAAATGTGAGAGAAGTTCACAATGATTCCCGATCTTGCAGTGGATCACATTTCGGTGTTTTAGAAAATCTATTTTAACTTCATTGGCGCAGCTTCATGCCTCGCAGCTTACACAGATATTACAGCAGATTAAGCTCAAGTAGTCTCTTCGTCAAATCATCATGCAGCTACCGGTGGAGGTAATCTTGCTCATTATTTCTCATCTACCGTCGTGGGAAGTCAAGAAGTTATCGCTAGTAGACAAGAGAATGAGAGCACTATGTATTCCATCGCTCTTTCGGTCAGTACGAGTAGGGTTCTCGAGGAGCAGTCTCGGCTCACTGATGAGCCTTACATCGTCGGCTCTATGCGAACGGGTGACAGCTTTCACATATGTGGCCCCACAGTTACTGAAACCGGGTATGAGGTATCCTGCAAAATTGTTTTTTCCAAACTGACCCTTTGTGAGATGTGACCAATTTCGACTTCTTCAAGTCTTCCATGTTGACGCCGGAAAGTTATGTGGAAGTGGCAAAATCTCAGGCCGATCTGGGATGTCGACCAAGTGAATGCGCGCCGTATATGGCCATCTTTCAGACCATGCGAAATATCGGCAGGAAACAGAATCAGATCCTTGAGAATAGAATCGATCAAGCAGCACTATCGAAAGCTCTGTGTGTTTTTCCACGCTTGAAAGAGCTCACGATGCATTTCTGTGTGCCCCTGGAAAGGAAACCATGGTTAGAAGCATATATCGATCCTAACATCGATATCAGTGAGGGGCTGTATACACACCACATACAAGTCGTTGCACAAGCCTTGTCCGACAGATCGAAGTGGGGCTTGGACCAGGTCGACAGTATTCATTTGCGGGGATTTCAAATTCAGGCCGGGCACCAGTATGAGATCTCGGATCTGATGTCCCTATCCGCTCATTTACAGAAATTACTGGTTGGAGTGCGCAGTCTTAAGATGACGCAGTCTGACTCCGCCGTGGAGGTACTTTCACAATGGGATCTGAACATTGATGAGCTTGACATGTGTGATATGATGATCGATTACGATACTCTGAAACGGTTCTTTGCTGCCAACCAACCAACTCTTCATTCGATCGGTTTTCACAACGTCGTGGTGACGGAGGTTCCGTTTGAGGAGTCTGCATCTCAGCTGAACGTGGACATCCTATCGGAACTGATCGGTGCTCGTAGGGGAGCACAGGGCCAGGCAACCACCTGCCATTGTCATTCTCGACACAACGGTTGGAGGATCATCTGGGAGAAGGAGTCTTTAGACTAGTATATCCTTGAAGATATAGAATAAGAAAAAGCAGACATAAATATAGTACGAGTCCCTTCGCCAAAATATTGGATGAACATAATCTATATTACAATTGAGCCGCCCCATGGATCCTAAGATTGAACGACGAAAGGCCCTCCAGAGGCGCAGCAGACGAATGAAAAACCTCCTTCTGAAAGCAGTCGACCTGAGCACTCTCTGCGACGCGGAAGTATTTTTGGGTGTTCGAATTCGGGAGACGGGCCGTGTCACCACATTTTGCTCTGATCCAGAAGGGCTCTGGTCTTCTGCTACCTTGAACTTAGTGTGTTTTTCTCGGCTTCTTAATCTCATATTCGAATTGACAATGAATAGAAAAACTATTACCCCATCCCCGTCAATAAGACGCTACAAGATTTTCACCATGGAAAGGATCAGAACAAAGATCAGGAGCCAGATGTGGAAAATGAGGAAGCTGGTGGAGAAGAGTGAATGAATCTCGTTCTGTTGACCATATTCCGATGCTATCGGTAA
The DNA here is from genome assembly GCA_023626175.1 of Talaromyces sp. PX1902. Taxonomy (NCBI): domain Eukaryota; kingdom Fungi; phylum Ascomycota; class Eurotiomycetes; order Eurotiales; family Trichocomaceae; genus Talaromyces; species Talaromyces sp. PX1902. Next base: position 12,992 of record JAMAGM010000088.1, read on the forward strand.
TATGGTTATTACTCAAGAAGGCAATTCAGCACGTCAAATGGGATTGTACATATATAGAGGATCACGATATCAATCAATTCAGTGGAAGTGGAAGTCCCTCCGATAAACTATCTCTACATACCTTACCACGGTTAATGCTAGCATTGAAATGCTTCAAATTGGTTATTATGTTTCCAGGTCAATTAAATCATGGGAATGATAAGTTGATGCTCAGAAAACTGGGCTGATTTCATTTTACGTGTTACTATAAAGCATTCATTTCACTGTCTCCTCAAGAATTTGTTGGTTAAGTATCAGAAACGACCGCATGATCAAGGAAGTTCTTTAGCCAGATAATGCTGTTTCCTCCCTATGCGATAAGCGAAGAATGGCTGTAATGGAACCTTCAATCAGCCTTCGAGACTCCGCAACAGGATCTACCAGCTGCCAGGTCTTCTTTAGCCACGTTGGAATCGCATTCTTCGCAGCAGTGCAGCAGTGCAGCAGCACATTGTAGTTTACCGTCAGTAGCTCGTCCCGCAGGGTCACATAGTGATGGCTTCGCCGCTAAGGTCTGCGTTATCAAATCGTTGAAGTCATGATAAACGCTTTCCATGCCGGGATGGGTATGTAATACCGGTATTCAAACGGAACAGCGTTGTTTTATTTTAATGAGCTCCATTTTTATGCTCAAATTCGAGAAATTTCAAGCCAGGCGATGATATTAAATTCTGATGTCATAAAGAGCAACCTTGCATTGAAGCGACCCGAACGGGAACAGCCGTGACCCAAAATCGGAATGAATACATGGGCCGAACGGGAACGTACCCCTAGCGGTCTCAAACCGGATGGGGCGTCTAGTAATTTCAGATGCAAGTATGAATTAACTCTGAGTTGTCGAAAAACAGTGCTGCTTCAGACGTGTCATGTTCTGATACACAGGGTTAGGATACAATTACTCGTACCACTCGGAGTGATGCTGGTTTGTATCCAAATGGGTTTTTAGGCTTCAGATAACTATAGTAACCATCTTGTCTAGATCTCGGTTATGGGGAAAAATCGCTTATGAGTCTTTGCCCGTGCAATAACATCCACCAACATACGATCGTAATGGGATTGAACTAAATTCTTATGTTCATCTAGGGCATGTATTTATACTAGATGGAAAGATGCGCTATTTATAATCAATTAGTCGATGGTAGGAAGAGATCGCTGACTGGCAAAGGAAAGAAGCTTGTGACGCAAGATGTTCGAAAGTATACGCTTGCCATATCTTTACTCGGCTATTCAAGATACACTGATCACGGGGCTGTTTCTAAGCACGATCTCCTTAACCATTCATCTTGCAGTAAAACGTCGCACTTCGTTGCGGTTCACTGCGGACGATGGTATGCTTTCTCAACTTCTCTCTTCAGGTTCTTGGAGTTGATCAGGCCACAGTCTGTCTGCTCATCTCTTGGGTACGAACTACCATCACATCACCATCGTCTAGCAGAAACTAAGTTGATCTTAGGGACTGTCCGTTGGTACCCAGTCAGTGATCTTATGTGAGTACGCTCCTCATCTGCAATGATACGTACTGACCAGGGTAGATGCTCTCAACCATGCGGGACTTGGGGTCCACATTGTTGATCTTGATTTGTCAACGCTCAATCAATTTCAGATGGTAGCGAATACATTTAGACCTCCGCAAAATTGCAATGCTGATTCTGCTTGGTTAGTTGTATCTCAGTGCTATATGCCTATTCATGTCCAGCTTCTGCCTAGCGAAAATTGCGCAGCTATTGTTTCTCGATCGACTCACGTCGAATCGAGGTCGCTTTCGTGCCAGCATTTACTGTGTAGCCGCCATCGTCATCATAGGATCCATCACGACATCGGGGTGTCTAATATTCGCATGTCGACCGGTTTCCAAGTCGTGGAATGCGGCTGAAACCGGGCAGTGCCTCAACCGCGGCGCAGTCTATGTGGCGATTGCCGTGTTGAACATCATCTCGGATCTGACATTGACAATGCTTCCGGTTTCCTTGGTCATATCCTCGCAATTGGCCGCTGCGTACAAGGTGCGCATTATTGCGATGATGCTGGTATTCCTCATGTAAGATCGGGTCCGTGAAAAGATGAATCCATTGCATCGATAACGTTTCCTGCAAGATAGAACCGTGATAACGGGCGCGGTCCGACTGGCTGTCACAATCATCCTTTTGCACTCCAGCGACGAAACCTACGATTCCGCTCCTGTGGCATTGCTCGTGTAAGATCCATGTTATTTGATAAGCCATACGTGTGCTGATAGAATCCTCAGTGGGGTTGAATCTAATTTATTCATCCTCACGGCGAGCCTACCTGGGGTTCGGCAATGCTTTCGCATCATTTCGAGCCATTCCTATAACCATCGCACGGAAACTGATTCCCTCACGCCTTTCGATTGAGGCAGAAATCTTCTCTATCATTCTTGAGTAGAGCGGCATTACAGCTGGCTAGTTTTCGTTGAAGGGGACAGCCAATCGCAAGGACTTCTACAATCGCACGGGAACTAACTCCACGCGATTGAAGTTAAGGATACGGGCTTATGAATTATGTAATACCCAATGTAGGCAGTCACGTGATGCAATATAATCGAGAAACCCGTTAGAGATAGCTTTGTGAAATTATTTGTTTGTTATATCAGAAGTAATTCATGATTTTCAACATGTTCACCTTCCAAGGCATGGTGGCAATAGATGTTGGTGTGGTCCACGAACCACATGCATCTAAGATGTTAACTAAAATAATATTTAAATTTATAAATATTAATTAGAGATTAGACATGGCAAAACCCACCTCGCGATTGGGGCCTACATAAGCACGTGACAACGCATCAAAACACCTTTAGAAGGTTTAAATTTGAAAGTCCATTATGCAATATAGTTATACATTCAACTGGTGTACTGCAGCAACATGACATTGCCAATGCATCTGCTCAAGATACTCCATTCCATCGGCGCAGAATTTGCATCGTCGGTCGTTCATATGCTTTGGCCGGAAGTGTCTTAGAAGGCTCTGGTACTGACTGTACTTTTTGCCACATTGGAAGCAAACCAGGGGTTTTTCGGGAGTGTCACGGGGCTCCTGGTTTGTGCGTTTCCTTTCGAGAGGCTGTTCATCATCTTCCAATACTTCTATCGGAGTTGCTTCTACTGTTGAAAGCTCCTCGACATCTCTCTCACTTCGCTTGCGTTTCGGCCGGCCTCGAAGCGGTCCACCTTCGTCAAAATCACAATACATGATGATAACTTCGGTACCAACGTTACGTCGCATCCATTCGCCTTCGAGCGTCCATTCTACCGGGACAGCCATTAACCCTTCCACAAGCATCGTCTGTTCAGGAGGTGTATCATCTTCCGACTCTGATTCTTCCACAGCGTCATCTTCGGATCGTATTCTTCCAGCACGCTGGGCATTAATATCTTTGACTGCTTGCTCGTCGCTAAAGGCTTGTCGGACTTCCTTTTTCCTCCGATACCGCAATCTTTGCCGCGTATTTTTGATGTTACGTTCTGCTTCGGCGACTTCCTGTCCGAGCGTGAGATTCGGAGTTTGCTGAAAATGGTCCAGCAGGGCATCCCGTTTACGGATAGCGGTTTGCAACTCGGGATCATCTTCCACCAGAGCTTTTTGCGTGTCGTCCAGGTAACGTGGTCGTCGTTTATCGGCGTAACGCGAGATGCTAGTCAAAGCTCGACGGATGACCTCATCTGGCTTCAGCCCGAAGACCGCTTCTTGCATGTCTGTATGTTGTCTGGGACGATAGTATTTGAGGAAGGTGGAAGTATCGGCATGATGGAGGACCAAATTGCGTTTAGAGTCACTCACCCATTCTATTGCATTCTGGTCAATAATAAGCCATGTAGACGAGATCAAGACACGTACCGGTATCGTCAAGGATTCCCCCTGTGCCATACCGGAATTGATGGAAAAAGAACCATGCTAGGAGTCCCATAATCTCCGAGATGGTCCGTATAGCGCTGTTGTAGTGACTATCACTCATTGGCTCCTTCCGAAGGATCTGGGGCTTTCCATCAATCATGTCCACTTTGCAAAACAGGTAATAATCATCCATGGCCTCCTCTAATGGCAATGGTAACTCTTGACAACCACGCATGACAAAAAGACTTCGAACATCATCCATGGATCGAATATCCGCCTTGAAAGCCCTCGCGTGTAGCAACAGTCCCATGATAAATACATGCGGGCTGAACACAAGAGAGACACCCAGAATGATCTCCGGAAAAGAAAACGTATTCCTGCCATGAGATCAGATTTGATGTGCTTCTCAGCAGACATTTGATTGACATACAGATTTGTAATACCAAGAAAGGACTTGATATACTCGGGCTTGATGGCAATGTCGAGTATAGGAGGTCCACCATAGGGATTTCGAAGTAGACTAATACGAAGATGCTTGTACTGTAGTTTCAAAATCGCGGTTTTGCGGCCCGCAGTAAACAGGCCAAGCATCAGGGCCAGACACAACATGATCCTTTGGATGCCGAGAAGAAATCTTTTTTTGCGCGTTTGCAGGATCGTCTCATTGAATTTGATCATATCGTCAATGTACACCGGGACATTGTCGCGAGGTTGGGTACCTAAGTTGTTCTCCTTAATTAACCATTGCCTGCCCTTTGATATGTTAGTCCAGCAATCACAATATCATAAACTTGACAGAAGCATACCGTACGAAGACTCTTCTCCATCGCTTTATCCATCTTTTTGCCTAACACATCCTGGTAGTAAATTCGAAAATATTTCCAGTCGGTGTTGAAAGTGCCCGCCTGGCCATACCCCGATAGCTTTCGGCCGTCTATTCCATATTCCAATTTGAAACACCATTTCAAGAATTGAAATATACAGTCTGCGGACGCTTGCCGAAGAGCGTTTTCTGGGTCGCTCCATCGTGCGCAATCCACTTCACGTTCTAAATTTTTCTGGCAGAACCTGTGCAAGAGTTAGACAGAAGCAATACCACATAGGAGGTCGACTATGTCTCAGTGCTGGACAAACCGATGCCAACGATCAATCACGCGGTCTCTCAACTTCTTAGTGCCTTCAGCCTTGTTGAAATTCGGGTCGATATCAGAGAGCCTCTCGGTAGTATCAACATCCGGATCCTCGTACATACGGCCTTTAGAGGTAGTGATCTGAGCAGGGTTGTCCCCATCTGGTGGTTGAGAGTGTCGTATACTTCGCAGAGACTGTGGAATCAGGCTCTGAGCCGAGATACTACTGAGGTTATCATCTGGCTCGGTAATATCTGTATCCGCAGTGTGACAGTTGGAAAGACTCCTTCCACTCTCTGTCTCTGATTCATCTGAGTCACCAGACCAATGCTTGTTGGGCATCGAGCAGGAGTGAATAGATTCCCATCAAGAAGTCTACAAAAATGCAGACCGAGAGTCTATAATGATCAAGTCGAGCAGAAAAAAGAGAGAGCCAGGGAGGGAGAATATTAGTGAGATTGATGGGGATTTTGACTAAGTACATATACAGCTCTCAAATAGTTGAAATGAAACGGGGCTTAAGAAATGGAACGAGTAGGACTGATGAAATGACATTGGCTGGGAGCAGTGGGTCCAATGGTTGACTATAGTGCGTGGTGATAGATCTCTCGTGTGCGTGGCGGAAGGGATTGTACCACGCAAGCCAAAAACGGCTCCCGTTTGAGCCTAGTGTTGCTGCCCGGGTACAAATTGAAAATCTAATAGAGAAGATTATATAATATTATCTTTATTAGAAATTATTATTAGATATAATACATATATCTTTTATTTTTATATTTTTTCTTAATTTTTTTTTTTTCTTCTTTTTTTATTTATAGCTTTGTCTAGATAAATATTATATATTTTTAATTTTTATTATTTTTTTTATTAATTTATATTTTTATTCTACTTTATATATTTAATATTTTATATTTTAGTTATTTTAATAAGTATTATAGTAGATTTTCGATTTGTACCGGCGCGGCCGGATTCGGCTGGCCTTTCAGGATCTCCAACTTGGGACTAGCAGTTGCCTGAATGGTGTTAGTGGTATTACTAATCTAGTATAAGATAGATAGTCGGTCCTTATATAGGATAGCGTGCGCGAACTCCATCTGCTTGACTATATAAGCCTTAGTATATTACTTAACCACTGTTGTCTGTAAAATCTTCAAAACTTTCTAGCGCCTCCTTAGTGATGTGTCCTCTAAGCTGAAAAATTGGCCAGTCATAGTGTTAGATAGAATCATGAAAGCTCTATTATTACATCAAGTCTATGCACTCTCTATATACCAGACCAATACTTTAGGGTTTAAAAGAAGTAGTGAGATTGAATCTCTAATTTATTAAATAGTACAGTCTATATCCTAAATAATAATTAAAAGATATTTTTCCTATAAATCTTATATTTTATTATTCTCTAGTCTACTTATATAGGTATTTGTATAACTAGTTTTCTACTCTTTCTAGCTAGTTCTATGCGACATCTCTGGTCTATGCTAAGACCTATTATAAGAATATTAATACAAAATAAGTCTCAGCTGACATCTAATTTCATATAAGAACTTAGCCAGTCTTAATACTAATAGTACTTAGCGTGATAATTATAAACTAGCTGTCTTACTACAAAGACAAGATCCTTTCTAATAAGCTATCTAACTAGGCAATAGTATTCAAGATCTATTAGTAGGTATAATAAATCTCTTTATTATATTAGAAGGAAGCATATTTATGCTATAATTAGTATTCTGTTTAGACGCCAGTCAAGATGTTTTATATAATTATATAGATCAGATTAACATTAATAGTGGCTAAGTATTATCTCCTTTTAGTTCCTTCTAAGTCACTATTACTAAATCTAGTGATATCTGATACTAACTCCTAGATTATATAGTGGGTAGTAGCCGCTCATAATTAAGATATCAAAGCACTAGCTTTAAAAAGTTTTTATTATAGTTCCAATATTACATATAACAGCTTCTCTTTATAAAGAAGCACAACTAATTCAAGAAATAAGCTACCTAGGCCACAATAGAAGCATATTCTAGATTCTACGTCTCTACTAGAACCTATAGATGTAATTGACACCTAGGATAGATAAATATCCTATTCTATCCTATACTCTATTCTTTACTAAACAGAATTATAACAATAACATCAAGATATTAACCCAAGAGATTTCCAATAGAGGCTATGCTAGCGCTATGGAATCGTTCTTATCATTACTATGCTGCTGTAAGTGGTTATACACTAATAAGAAAAATGTCTTAAATCATAATATATCACTAGTATATATGCTAAGTAGGAATATTTCTACTATTGCCTAATTATGTTAGAGTGATCAACCAGAATAACTATTATACAAGATCTATATATAGTACTCCCTTTAATCACTTTCCTATTTTAGACATTACCTTTTCTATCCATTTAGACTGAAAATTATTATAAGAGACTCAGTATACATCCTATAAAAACTAGACTTATAAGCTAAATAGATTCCTACTTCTATTTCCTATTATAGTATTATTAAATTTGTATATTCTCTATATTAGGCTGCTCTTAGCTCAAATATATTAATCAGCTATCAGCTATAAAAAATGTAATAGAATATATATCTTACTTAATAATCTCCTATTTAATCTTAGCTATAGTATTTATCTCTCTTAATAATATAGTCGAGTATTAATATCCTAAAACTAGAAAGCCATCTAAATTACCTTTAATTTCCTATAAAGTTTCTTCATTTTAATCTACTATTGAACCTTTCCTTAATCATTCTACGTCTATTAATATTTATATAATAATGATATCGTCTCTTCTCACTAGTAAGAAACTATCCTCTTTAGTAAATATCAGTGCTATAGCTAAACAGACTCAAATTTTAATTAAAAAATCTTACCTACTATTAACAACCATCATTGTCGACTCTAACGGATCTAATAAGAAGGAAAAGAATAAATATTAGAACATATATAAGTAAAAGATAAAGTAGAATATATATTAAAATTATAAATATAGACCCTATCAATATTACTATATAAGAGCTAAAAGAAAATATTACTTCTAGCTAACAGATAAATCTGTAATAACCATTACATAGAAAAAATAAAGAATTTCTCTAAACCTCTAGATGCTATAATAGCCTTATTAGTAATAAATATTATAATAATAGAATCTCTAGAAATAGAAATATTACCTCTTATTTTTAATAGTAGATATAAACAACACCATAGCACTATCTCTAACACTTCTATCAAAGAAATACCATTAACTATTCTAGATGCCTTATTTAGCTCAGCTGCTTAGTTTAAAATAGCTAGTATAGATTAAATATTAATAAGTCCTATTAATACTATAACTATTGACGCAAGGTGCTTTAATATACTAGTAGATAAGGATAAGAATAGATAACTATCTATCTATTAATACTCTTTAATTATTAAAGTAGTAGTAGCCTAGTTTATATCTACTTAAACCTAATAGCTTAATAATAGCTAACTAGGATATAATTCTATAGTAGAGATATCTTATAAATCTCTATTAGTAGTAATCCCTCATTAACTGCTACAGTCCAGAAAGTTCACTCACATCACTTATTAGTTATGTTGTTCTCACTTCAGTCCAAGTGTAGAAAGTGATAATCCAAAGAATAATAACTATTATAAGAACAGCCATTTAGAGAGTTAAATAGAATATAATAAACCAATAGCTCGTCTAGTTAAGAGAAAAATAGGAATAAACACTAGTATAAACACTTCTTAGTTATATAGAAAAAGAATATAGGCATAAATCTATTCAAAAAGTACACTACCAAGATTAGCGGATTCTAAGTCCATGGTCCAGAGTTCCACAAGTCTAGAGATAATATGAATCTATAGCTAGTTTCTGCGCAAAGTCTCTTTAAGCCGTATTAAGTATTGCTACTAGATCACTAAAGATATAAACTTGGCTATCTCTAGCCCTATATTATCTAATACTTAGGTATTATTTAAGAAGCTAGTAGACAAGAAAAGGCAGTCAACTAGTATATCCAACTTTTAAGCTATTGATATAGAAGGCTTATTTACCTGTAATCTTAAGCTATATAGATATATATAGAGTTTCAACATCAAGAAGAAGTATGCGGAATCGCTAGAATATTATTCCCTATCTAAGGAACGACGGGTATCACTAACTCTAAATAACCTTATAATAGACTGCTAGACTTCTTCACGGGCGGATAAGTCTACGTCTCTGAAGGGAAAGGATTATACTGCTAAAGAAGATGCACTAATAATTTATCTTAAAAAGACTAAAAAGCTTTTATAATTATATATTATAGTATATTTTTCTAAACAAACACAGATAGCCCTGTAGGTTCGATACTATATTAAATTAAAAGAAAGGCCATATCAAACTTAATTAGAAGGTGTTATTAGACTAAGGACTGGCCAAGAATAGACTATCATAGTAGCTTCTTCAAAGAATACTAAGGATTCTCATTACTAGTATAGCTTACGAAAATTACGACATTCCCTAGATTATTTTATAGCTAGGTAGTTCAGATTTTAGAGGACTTTAAAATATATAAAAGATAACTTGTCAGTTATATTTCAAGTATTTTAAAAGAATATCTAAATAAGATAGTTAATCTTTATAATCTTATTAATATTAAATACATACTATTCTAAGTCAATTCTTAGGAGTTCTAATTTCTTATATTCAATAATTATATATATTCTACTAACACTCATACTAGAAGGAAGTCATATAAGATAAAAAACAAGCAAATCAACATCTTTTTAGAACTTCCTAATGCCCCCATAGTCTTACTCTGAATCGCCGTAGGGCTAAGGCTATGTACACTATTCTTAAAGCGGAAAAAGCTACCTATGGGTTTCACATGCACGGACCACCAAGCGTTACATCATGACATCATGTGATTTTCCCACGTGATTCATGAGCCCTAACATAATATGGAGTAACTAGGGTTATGTTCTTCTTGGCGCTGCTCATTGTCATGTGCCTTAATGTTCATGTGCCTTAATGTTAGCTAATTACCTCAGGACGGTATCATCTACCAATACCGAATGGGCACGCATACTGACACAGGATACGATCGTAGTTGTCAACGGAAGATTGTTGAATACACCATCAAATAGGATTTCTCACATCACTAGTTGGTGTATACGACACCAAACGGGATTTCTTACCCCACAAGACGGTTCATACGCCACCAAACGGGATTCTTTACCGCTCAAGACCGTTCATACGACACCAAACGGGATTTCTTACCACTCAAGACCGTTCATACACCACCAAACGGGATTTCTTACCGCACAAGACCGTTCGTACGACATCGAACGGGGTTCTTTACAGCATCCATCGATTTTAAAAGGTTGGTAGCACCAAGCTACACTAAATAGATCGTTACTAAGATTAAACAGGAATAGTACCAACATCGAAACGCGCAGAAATGAACTATATCTATGTGATTAAATCTCTAAAACCAAGGAGTTTATTGCAAGCGCACGAGTATCAGAAGATAGCTCTCTATTAAACCCAAAGAGCTCTATCTAATATATTAGATTATTAGGTCATTCCCATTCAATGTTGGTGGACCACTTTGATTTAAGATTGTCTAGTTATTTAAGCAGGCTTAAAATTATAGACTCTTATTTATTTTTATCTTTATAGTAAGGCCAAGATTTACTTAATTTATAAGCTTTAAAATTAACCATATAATCCTCCTATCTCCCCACGCCCACACTTAAATAATTCCTAGATCCAGATGATCCTAGCCTACTCAAAATAAGCGTGCAGGGTGGGATATCTTTTTCTAAGAGCAAGGCGTCCCATTGCCCACTAAATTTGGCTTAAGACTCCTAGAACAAGAAAACTTATTATAAGAGAAAGATTACTTAATTAGTAAAGTCTAAAAAGTGTTTATATCCTATATATTATTCTATTATCATCAATTTCACAAGAAAGAATAGAGAGTACTTTAGAATATAAATAGGTGGCGTCTCTTGCCAACTAACCTCTCTCTAAAAAATAAAACATGATACTATGGAGAGAAGATTCTATTCTCTAATACAAACCAGTCACCCTAATCTACTAAATCTCCTAGATATTTTAGCTTATAAAGGTGATATCCTTCTATATTATAAGAAGCCTAGAATACCCTTAACCTAAATCCAGCAATTCAAGATCCTTGATTAAATTGAAGTGGCAACAATCTATAGAAAAGTATTCAAGATACACTTCCTATATTAGAAATAAATACTAATATTATATAGATATTATATAGATTAATCTATATTTATAAGATTCTCAATATTAGCTATAGTAACTTGTATTATAATAACATCTATCTTTATAATAATAGCGAAATTAAAATTGGTAATTGAATTTTATTAGAGATGATTTACTACCATTCTGCTGATGCCTTAAGTAGGGGATATTAGAAAGAGTCTACTCTAAGTAGAAAAGATAAAGAATATTTCTTGCGACATGCAAATAGTTTATAGGATTGCTAATCAGCTTCTTAATCTTAATAGCAGTTCAGATACGACTAGTCTATTATTGATAATAGCTAGGAGCTTCGTCGCTCAGAGGAGTGATATAAATTCTTAAAATGTTCTACAGATATAAAACTTTAGCAATAGATTATACTTCATAGAGCTGATGATTATATAGCATCCTTTTTTTAGAATAAGTTAGGATTTCTAGTATCTATTAGAGCTCTAGATAATATTTACACTTATTCAAACAATAGTGTTAGATGCTTAAGATTCGGGAAACTGAATATTAATAAATACTAATAAAAAGCCTTCTTATATCTATTATATTAGAATTTCTATAGAATATATATTAAGATACTATTATAGTGAAGATCTTATATTTAGTGGGAATCTATATTCACTTAAAGATATTATTTAGCAGTAAGTAATAAAAGAATTCTAAAGCTTAATAACTAAAGAGAGAGTATAGGCTAATATTACTTAATGTAATAGTCTAAGTATATCTAATATGCAAATAAAGGTATGATAGCTAATATAATTACTTATAGAAAAGCTTTAGTAGCTAAGGCTAATATTGTGTAAATTATATATAAGTTAGTAATGTTTAGTCCTGCAAGATTAATGCTAGTATAAAAATTCTTTATCCAGCTATGGAGTGAGGTAACACTACTAAGTGAAGACAAGAGATATAATAGATAAATAAAAGTAGTTTCACATTAGATTGTAATTATCTTTAGGATTCTTTAGAAATCTATACAGTTATGAAAACCTATATAGTTATTATAGGTTTGTATTAGTATAAGTTGAACTTAGTACATGCTAGTGCTAATATCAGCTACTATTAATATAAGCTAGTATTTATAGAGGTTTAAAATTATAATTTAAATATTAAATTAAGATAGAAAGATCCTTATTGCATATTAAGTATGATCTAGCAGCTAATTGAGGCTATAGTATATCAAATTAAAGTATTAAAGAGTGATCATAGAATTTATACTGCTATTATCTTGAAATTGGGTTTATTCTAGTATGTGGTTATAATCGTACATTATTAAATACTAGTTGTAATAACTTAGTATGAATATCTATTAATGCCTTTCTTGTTTGAACTCTATGACTTAGACTTATTAGTGATAGCAGTGGTTGAATAATTGATATAGTTAAATAGTTTAATATATTATTAATTACATATTTAATTCCCTTATTATTTAGGTTTTATTCTAGATCTCCTAAGGCTAATCCTAAGCCTATTAACAAAGCCTTTAGTAGAGATATTTCTATTCTAAGATTTAGTTAGTTTATGTAGCAAATTCGGGTTAATATATAAAATATCTGGTGTCACGGACCTGGATCCACCTTAGTTAAACAGCGTTGTGTCGAGGTACGTTAGGCTTGGTTGAACCACACAAAGG
>JAMAGM010000089.1:0-26129 GCA_023626175.1 Talaromyces sp. PX1902
ATATTAGGAAGGCGGTGAAAATGCGGGAAGCGGTCAGATTTGGGGGGTGCGGAAACATTTTTCGTGGCACTGTATGTCCATAACAAAGGCTTTTTGACAGGCTTGGGGTTGGCCTCATGATCTGGAACCCAACCCGAGAAATAAAAATATATCGTCTACTGGTGCTATTCTAGATTGAACGAGTTTAAATAGAAGATCTTTCGAGTAGAAAAGAACGTCAGACTCATAAAATTTCCAAGGTCCACTGGTTCAATGCCGCACCGTATAGGTTCCCGCTCCCTGGAAATCGGAGGCCAATGCATCGTTATAGGTCTAAGCAAAGAATGAAATCGTCTGACAGTTTGGCAGTTCAAGGATGCTTGAAAGGTTGTTTTTAACTATAAGTAGACTTTTGAAGTAAGATCAGTAGGATCTTTCTGTCTTTATTTGGCACTTCAGTTATAATTTCAAACCACTACAAACACCAGCTCGTACAAATGACAACTCATATTGGCACTAGCACGTACTGGTATCAACTCGTACCAATGCGAACTCATACTGATTGTAAGGGTCCTTAAGGGATCTCGAAGATAATTGCGATTTGATGTGAAACTGTTCCTAATTCGTCCATTGTATCCCTTGCCTTCACTTGGTAGTGATACGTGGCTCCGTGACTGGATAAAGCTCAATTTGTGACCGATGTGTGGCAGCGAATAACACGATTCGGCATAGTCACACACGGATTGGCTTACCGGCGAAGAGTTTTCTACCTGGTGCCCTTATGGGTTCGTCTCGCTTCGTGTTTACGGTTGCCCATCCAAGGCATGGAGCGCCAGACTTCAAGATGCTCTGCACCTGTTGAGCATAGGTGCAATGATTATTCATGTTCGTGGAGGAGTGACCAGCGTCCCACAGCATTACACCACCCCACGCAGAATTGTTCTGGTACATCCTGATGACAGGAGTTAGAGCCGTTGGCTCCCAGTAATACTGTGAACCAGTGCGAAGGCCATTCGCAGCCAATGGCGAAGCGGGCAAACCGAGAAATACTTTTGCACCAGCGGAAGGAGTATCTTTGAGAAACTCAACCCAAAAGTTATAATTAAGCGTAGGGCGAGAGCATTCCGGATTATTATAGAATTGTACCCAGAGATAGTCAAAGATGGATTTTTGAATGATCTCCTGCATGTTCGGCTCAGGTAGAACACACTGTGGCGCGCCCGTAATATAATAAGTATTATTTGGGTCTGCCTCAAAGTAAGAACGGAGCATGGAGATTAAGGGCGGATAAAATTGCCTTCCAATTGCGTTTTCGATATCGAAATCCCATCCATTAACAAATGTTGTCCCAAAGGGCCTTGGAACACCTCCTGTCCCATTGGTATTTCCGTAAGCTTCCCACAGGTTCTGGCCGATCAGTTCGGCCTCTTGCTCTGATTGCAATGAATATGACCCACTTCCACCTCCAAGCGAGATAAGAATTGGAATTCCATTATTTTGACAAGTCTGAATGTCCAGTGTGAGTTGCTCACAACCGTGGGGCTCTCCCGTCGAGGAGATATAGCACGATGGACCAAGATTTCCCGATGCGATGGTTTGGCCATTGCCGAAAGTAGATAGGAAGGAAAGAATGACCATGTCCACACCTGCAATGGGGGTGCAATATGTTGATAGCCGTGTCTCGTTTGTACTCTGGCCCCAATAGACAGCATTCTGACCTCTACCTGCTAGCGTGGTGCTGGCAAATATCAGCTGAAATACGAGGACAACGACAAACAAATTGGTCATGGTGTCACACCTGCATTATATGCTGTGACTGACTGAGTCGTAGAGTCTCCCAATATAAATAATTTTTTTGGAAGATATTCTTTTCAGGACACAAAGCAAAATACACTCGTGTTTCAAGACGCACGATTGGCAACGAGACTAACTCGATCACAAACCGATCCAGTCTGAACTGTTTTACCCTGACAGATCCGGATCGGTACCAAGGTCGTCTACATACTCTAGAATCATACATTCATATTTCTCTTCTCGAGTGGGATAAATACATTAGCGAGCCGACTTAATATCAAGAGCGAGACCCCATTTTGAGCCCACAAGAGTTTGAAATTTCAGCAATCCAACAACCAGTTCATATTTGGCCATATTGCGCCTAAATAGCGTGCAATCCGATCGCGGTCGGCTTTTGTTTCCTATCCTCTATGGCTGAGATTTAAGGAGTAACGTAGGTCGCACTGGTGTAGGGTGCTCATGTTGAGCTTCTTCATGCCATCCCGGTGGGTATTCTGGCATTGAATGAGCGGGTGTCGGTTTTGAATCTGTTGAGAGTCCCGATATTTGGCGTGGTATTGATGGCTTGTTTTGGCTTACAAGCAGATAAGTCTCAAGTAATAAATAGCTAGAGTTCGCTGCACTTACAACGAATATTTTTGGATATTTCTCCAAGCACATAGGATCGGCTCTTTTTGCGCCATCTCTTGTTCTGAAAGGGGTTTCATCGTTTTCAAAAGAAGGGAGTTGAAGTTGCCATCTTTTCCATCAAAAATCCACTGCACGCAGAATTCGAACAACCTCGGGTAGAATCCAGCAGATGCCCAATCAATAAAACATAGAGACCCATCGTCCTGCCATAAGATGTTCCGAGGCGCTATATCCAAATGACAAAGCACGAGCTCGTGGTCCTGTAAAGTTAATTTCGGATTGTGCGAGAAAAGTCGGCTGTTAAACCACCTCTCCATTCCGCCAAGGCTGTCGAAAACCAGTTCCTCAGTTTCAGGGAAAAGAAGGCCGCGACACGCTCTTCCATAGAGTGACCCGGGAATGTTATATCGCAATGTTGAGAAATAATTGAGCACGCTCGCCACCTGCTGTATGGCGCTAACGTCCTCCAATGGATCAATAATTTTTCCAGGGATATACTCCATCACAATATACCCCCAACCTCGCTCATCACAAAAGAAATCAAATACGCGTGGAATACGGACTTTCTGACTATCCACGAGTTCATACACTAGCCTTTGATTGTCGAATTCTTCTCTAGTAACATCTGGGCCCCATTTCAAGACTTGATCCTCGGATATTCTAATAACTCGTTGGCCGTATTGGCTTAGGATTTTTGTAGGCAACGGATTTGTACAAGAGGCGATCAACGAGGCTCGTTGCGAATTTCCGAGAGGCGTCATGCTTCTGATATCGAGCAACAAACAGGGGCAATGGGCTTATTGTGGACTCCAAATCAGCCCTAAAGTTATAGAAGAATAAGGGAAGGACAAAAGTTTAAGATTCTGGTTCCGGGTCTTGAAGCTCGGCGGAGGTCTGACGGAAGGTACGCCTCCTTGGAAAGGACCAAACACTAACTTGACCAATGAGGAGCGGGCTGAATAAGCGCCGTTTGGGTTCGAACACGCTAACTTAACTAACCCTTAGATAGTTAGTTACTGGGCCGCTTCTGATGACATACCACATATGCGGACTTTAATTGGGCTCCAGGTCAATTCGCAAAGAGTAGCCAGCTATCCAGCGAGCCAATGAATGGCCAATTCACCATCCATTCATTATTCCCAGATACCTGTGGCACAGATTCCAAGAGCTGTGCCGTTTTATATTCGTTTGCAGTCCAATCGTTAGGAACTAACTCTTATCTTGCAACACGATCTCTCAATCCGTTGGCGATTGCAGGGTTTGCGAGGCTCGTGCTAACGACCTGACACCCTTGTACTGAGCTGATACATCGTGTTCTAATCCTGTAGTCGCCGTCTGCTAGCGCTTTGATCCGTATAAAATCCATTCACGAGGCCGGACCAAGCCAGCCACTAAATACTGCCTTTCTTTTCGACGCTTTTACGATACTTATTGCTCATAACTATGCCCTCGCTTACACTGTCTTCGGAAGCGATTCAGGCAGACAGCACGCCAGTCACCTACGTCCGAGTGGTGGTTCACACCCTTGGGCCAGCTGGCCCCAATACTAGTGACAATCATTGGTCCATCTACTTGCTTCATCCTGATGGCGTGTCATCAACTCGCATCAACATGAGGGCCGAATTTGATGATCCGATAGGAATACTTGAGTGGACCAAACACGGCTACACCCAAACTACATCTGCGATCAGGTATTGGGACTTCCCTGTGACGGGCGGTGTCACGGTATTATACTTTGCACGTGTGATATATCAACTCCACCGTGATAGATACGAGATGTCAGGAGGAGGCTCAGGCTGCAGGTGGTGGGTGTAAGTTTATGAAAGCCTTAAAGAACGCCTCCAAACTGATCGCCTCAAACAGCTATAACATCATATCCGACATGGCTCAGCGAAACTATGTCAATCAAGCAGCTCCCACTGAGCTTTGGCCTCACCTACTGTATCTGTACCACACGCACAGAGAGCCAAGGGCACTGCACATGGTTCGGGGGGAATTCCGTTAGGTTCCATATTGAGTAATTTGATTCGGTAGAAACATACAATAAATATGTGAAATGCAAGTTGAGAGCTAGATAGCTAATTGATAAGTCATTACCCACGGCGCCTTTGTCGCAACGATATGACTATATGTTTGGCGAAGGAGACGTAGGTTACTTCAAGACTGAAAAGCTCTTATAGAATTGCAATAGTACTGTCTTTGATATAATGTGATTATAGTAGCTGCTTGCTTAGTGACGATTCACGTACCCACCCAGTAAGAAAATCCAGGTCGATCGAAAGATCGAACCCACCAGGGAGGACAAAACCAACGGGGCCGGGGGCGAAGATCGGAGCAGGAGCGCTAGACATTTTGACGTA
Organism: Talaromyces sp. PX1902; assembly: GCA_023626175.1. Lineage (NCBI taxonomy): Eukaryota > Fungi > Ascomycota > Eurotiomycetes > Eurotiales > Trichocomaceae > Talaromyces > Talaromyces sp. PX1902. The sequence goes on from JAMAGM010000089.1 coordinate 4,764, forward strand.
GCTATTGCATGTCCCTCGTTAGCGATCGCTCCAGAATAGTTGAATGAGCAAGGCTCTCAAGTACTTGCTAGAGCCGACATACATGATTGTTGTTGCTGATGCTGCCGTTCTCTTCTTGATAATGGGGATGGCGAGGGTGAGGAAAGAGACAGGGATTCTTGCCTATCCCCTACATCTTGTCGTGTGAGGCTTTGGCCCGAAAGCCCTAATGATGCCCTGAAGCATATGTACTCAGTTCTGTACGAACGACCAACCTATATGAAGGGACAGTAGACGATGTGACTATCCACCCTTGTTGATGAGAACTGTAGATCTGGTAGTCGGACCATCGTGGCATCCCAGTGCAGCATAAATTACTGTACTTTGAGTTGAAAATAATGGATGGTTGATGCTATCATAGTCGCCCTAAAGCTCTGTCACAGATATAAGCTAGCTATTCAAAGATAGCCAGTCACACACATATTCACCGCTTGATTGAGCCGTCTTCATTTCCGTTTGCTTTACTCGTTTGTTTGTCTAACTTCGAATTCTGGAAGTGGCGGGCAGTCGCCGTATAACTCAAAGTCATGAGAGGTATGTTCCGGATCCACCCACATCGCGATGCTGCAAGCACTTGGCCTCGATTCCGAACGGGGTACAGGCATCGTCACCTGCGACAGCCGTACTCTGCTGGCTGATGTACCAGTCAAAGTCAAAATGACCTTGTTGGAAACATACGCCAGTCGGTTGCAATTTGCAGTGGGGACTTGCTCTGTCAGCCGTTGTACCACCGACTCTGACCCTTTTTCTTAATCTCCGTGATGATTTCTGTAATAACCCAAAAGTTAGGTCATATTGGGTTTTAATGGGTTTTGTTGGGGCCCCAGTATTGGGTCTGGGTTGGGTTTTGGGTCGACACCTTCGACCTAAGTTGGGTTATGCGGAAGTCTAGGCGTTAGTCCTAATAGAGGAATGATTAAACCCTGTATGCGTTTTTGAAAAGGCTGTTGTATATCGGTAGGTGTATTTCGTTAGTTAAGTAACGGCAACGTCGATAACGCCAAGGACGCCATCCTGAGTTGATAAGTGGTAATAAGTGCCCAACAGCGCGCTTCGATTTTTGAGAATAGAAGGTATTGCGCACTTCGTCATTTGTTTTGTATGTAAAAGTATATAGGTGCATCTCTGCACCTTGCTCAGATAATATATCTGCATCATTGACATTACCTCGCATGTGATTCGCGACCTACATACCGACTTTCCTTTGACGCAGCCCGACTTTCCCCTTCCATTTTAGTGCTCACCCCCCGCGCACCCCTTCGCCACTTTTACTCACGGAGTAGACGGAGAGAGTTAGACTGTATTTGGGGGGTGACGGATTTCCATCTATCCATAGCCATACTGTTATATGATATCATCTATCTTGACATCCGATTAACATGGCTCTCAATAACTTTCGAATACTTTATTCTGTCTCGCCCCCAACGGCCTTGTACCACCCAGACCCAACTTCCCAATGTCGCAGCTCTCCTCCGATTGATCCCCGATGTATCCCGGGATGTCATCCAAGACGTCAATCTTGTCCGTATCCCTACTAACCAGCAAGGGCACTTTATCAGCCACCGCGGCACCTATCCTCATCATCGCAAATGAGTCTAAAGTAGACGTCCAACGCGGCACAGAAGCAGCATAAACCGCAAGCGGGAAGAGAATCAAAATATACAAACCAAGCAAGATGGACACCAAAATCAAGCCTCCGCGGGAAAGCACGAGTATCTGGGTATCGTAACCCATATCGAAGGAAATGATCAATGTCTTCTCGGTGGGTTGGATATTATTTTCCATCCATGCTTGGTTTGCTAAGAAGGCTGCAGCTGTAAAGGCATTTGACAGACGCTCCTCGTCGTAGCCAAAGTCTTGAATCCAGCGAACGATTTCATCGTCGAGGCGGGATGAATTAACTCCGCCATCTGTGTTCCGGATGCAGATAGGGTTCCCGTCAGATTCCAGGCCATTGTCGTCTGATAAAAGGAAGCCCATGGGTGCTAAGCTCAGACATGGCCCTATATGACGAGGGTCTGCGTTATGAGATGCGTATGCATGCGGATATGCCAGTCGATCCTGAATGAATGAACCTTCGCCAAACAGAGCCATGGCTATAGTCAAGAGAGGGCCTTTGTTGAGGACTTCTTCCAGGGGAAGTGATGAATCGTCATTATTTATAATGTTTCCATCACGCCTGCTCTTAGGGTCTTTGCCGTGATTGCTAATACCATATTAGCATATTCACTTCTATAGGGAAAAGGCACGGCAACCTACTAAATATCAGGTAGATCGCCCTCGGTTTCACAGGAGTTCCCACATATTCCATTCGGGTCTTTTTCTAGCAGAGGGCCAGCAACCCCGCCATTTTTATAGTTTGGCAGCTCGAAATAACCTGCTGTCGTGTTGAGAGTAATCTTGTAAAACATGTTATCTGAATTACCCAAAGCCGGGTCAATATCCATCATGACAATATCGAGATTTTCACCAGTCAAAGTCACGTTGAGAAACAGTTCCTCGCTAAAGTCTTGACGATCGCGCGTAGGCCTCCAGGGCGTTTTTGTCATGTTGCCAGGCATGCACGCCTCAAGTCCCCAGGAATCCATGTATTCTCCCCAGGAGGCCATGTATTCTTGCTCAATGTGCATATACTTCACATAGAATGCTCCATCAATCTGGTCGCAATTCTTGGGAAAGTCATCCGCAGAGATGCTCTCATAACGTGCAGTCGAGTTTATACGCGGTAAAAACTGCTGGATCAGACCAGTGTGGTAACCGCTGGTAAGCTCAGCAAGAAACGGATGTTCGAGCTGTGACATGTTGCCAAATGTGGCGCCTCCATGTCTACACGACTCGCGTTCGTCGCTTATCCGCCATACGGGTTCCTCGCCAAGAGCACAAGATACGTTGCCTGTTTGCCAGAGTTGAGCTTGGACTTGCGAATTGGTTGCCGAGGCCAGGGCGCTGCGAGTCAAGGCTACAATCAAATTGATATCCTTGTCGACTGGTTCCAACGATAGTGGCTCCCATTGATCAGGAAGATCGAGAAGGGAGAGAATTTCTGAAGGCCATGTTGGGGTCTTGATAGTAGTGGTCGACAGAAATATCTCCTGGACAGGCCCAATAATAGAGCCAAGGAGATTCAAGAATATTGCCAAAAGAAGAAATGAGCTCCCATATCGTTTCCATCCTTTGGTACCAAAAAATGGAAAAGTTTTTATGATTGTTGGAATATCGGTCCAGCTCTTGTCTGCAATCGTCATGACTTGCCTTATGCTGAGCCCACCCTGTCTTCTTTGCATGAATATAACTGCAGCGCTGGAGCAGAGAGCCGAGGTCAGGGGTATAGTCAGAACACCGACAATTGACTGGATGACCCGCGCGGTATGATACCAGCCTTGGTTCTTATCGTACAGAGACCTTTGGTGATCGTCTCCCGACCATCCATAGTTTTTGTAGTCGTGATTCCAAACCCACGCTCCATAGTTTTGAGCAGTAATCGGACGGATGGACAGGTAGCAAGTGACGACCCATGGGAAAACTGCCAGGCTGATATACAACATTAACAGGAGTAGGATCGATCCCGAGTGATATAGCGTGGTTGATGGGGTAGTCACGGGCAGCATGGGCAGGGGCTTTTCTGAATCATCCTTGCTTTGATTCCTCGCGTCCTGTAGCTCATGTTGGATGCTACTACTTTCATCTTGGCTGACTCTCTCGTGGCCTATTGACACATTCTCCTCATGGCCGATTGCAGCATACTCAGATTGAGACATTTTTGGGAGAGAGCCGAAGTATCATCGAATGATGTTTCAGTAAAGAGTAGGTCTGAGAAATTGTAGCTTTGGTTTCCATTTTATTCGGAAGTATGTACTTCCCCTCTCCTTACCTATTCCTCTGCAGGCCCATAACGCGGCACGCATTTCAAGGGATGTAGGACACGCCTCGATTCCGGAGCCGCATGCCAGTAGCAGGAATGAGACCGGGGCTCTCGTCTCAGCGGGGCTGTGCCTGATTTTTCAGTGAACTGAATGGTTTAATAATATCACAGATTCACCTACATCAGTTGGACAACTACGTTGACACCCCCTGCAGGTCTTTAGAACTAAATACATCCAAATTAGAAACCAACATAATTTGAAGACAGCCTGCAGTTTATGTAATAAATGTGGTATTAATATATGATATTGTTATGAGAGGGCCTCTACCTATTAATAATATTAATTGCTGGTAGCAACATTATGCCAGGGGGAGAACCTTTCAGAGATGATGATTCTAAAACTCACTATTGTAATCCTTCTTAAACTTTCAGCAGCTTGCCTAGCCTCTATTTAAGATACTTCATTGACATCACTTCAAAGAAAAATTTTAAATTAGTGATTCAGACAAATAAAAAGACTACCGTAGAAGTATTGCTTGCTTCTAGTCTAATTAATATCGCTATGCTTAAATTAGGATGGGACCGCGCCTACTTACAGCTCTTGACTCGTCTCTTTCGACTTTCTTTCGTCAAGTGCTTTAATTTATTACAATAATGTACTTGTAGTGATGTCTTAGGCCGGCGTGGAAAGCGTTCGGCAAATTGATCTTCAATCTTGTCCCAGCTAAGGTTTTGAGCCTTCAGTTGAATAATGAGTTCATTCTCTGCAGGCAAATATAGTGTCTTCGTCAAGGGATAGGCTGTTCGCGGATGTTATCAAGGACATTCCATCTGTTTACCTGCAAAGATCGACGGAAAATGTGACTGGGAGAATTCCAAGGAGTAGACAACTTCGCTTCCCCTAGTTCGTAATCGGAGAAAACCCTGGATAGGGATTGATTAGCTTTCTGGACTCAAATCTTCTTATAGTGACTCTGGCTGTTCAGAGGGTGGGGTCTTCAAGATTAAATGTTTAAGTACTCCACCAGAGGCTGATGAAACGTCGCCTGGACCTTTACAATGATGCTTAGATGGGTGCAAGCTTTTGCTGGTGTCTTCTATCTTGGAGTGATCCAGGTAGTCTACATCGTTCTAGTTACTAGAAGAAGCTAAGTCCGATTTGTGATGATCTTCAATTATCTGTTCTGAGTACTACAAACGGTCCAAGCTCTGCCAACTAGACTTTTCACGTAATGATGCAGAACATGACAGAGCTGGAATCACAACTAGTAGAGTGGGCAGACAAGACAGGTGTGCAGATGGACTTCTCTTTCTTTTTGATAGATCTCTTAGTGGCTACGAGCTGGCACGCTCTGATTCTCCGGAGCTTTCCTGAAAGTCCATACTTTCATTTCCTGAGGTGGCTCTGCTAGATTCGGTGCGATGTATTGGCACTGAATATTCTTGAGAAGTCTCTGAACATTCTTGGTTGGGTACAGATGAATTCTGTGCGAAGACTTGTATGGTCATATGCATCAAATCATGGTTGGGTTCGCAAGGCACTGGTGTATGCGGTTCAGAGGTGCAGAACATCAGCAATGTGTCCATAGATGTTGTGCACACAAGATTATTAGGCTGTTCCCATAGCTGCAACTTATCACACGGCTTTGGATGCGTGGGATTCGCTTCTGCTGGCAATTCTACCCTCCTAACACATTCTTAGACTTTGCCGAGCCAATCAATCTCCGCCTATAGTTTGAATGCCTCCGATATTTTCCCTACCCACAAAGCAATACAGCATTTGCCGAAGCCGTCGATGCCACCAAACAGTTTTAATATATACGCGCAAGAGGGAGGGTATATAAAGGAAGAAGATCAGCCCCAAGTACCGATTGAATCTAATCCCAGTTCTAATCGAATTTTTAATCTGTGCAGCCATGGCCACTCTCGCCGTGATTGATACCGACGCTGCCCTGCGGGAGTTTCTTGATCAGATAGATGATTGCCCAATCGTTCCCCCATCCTTATATTTTGACCTTGAAGGCATTAGACTGGGAAGAACCGGTTCAATCTCAATCATTTCAGTATTTGTGCAACCTTTCAACAAGGTCTATCTCTTTGATGTTTTCATCCTAGGCGAACGTGATTTTCATGTGACCAACCACAAAAACACATCTTTAAAAACCATTCTCGAAGCGCCATCTATTCCAAAAGTTTTCTTTGATGTTCGAAACAATTCGGATGCCATGTTCAGTCACTACGCTATCCAGTTGAAATGTATCAAAGACCTTCAGGTCATGGAATTGGCTGTGCGATCTGGACCACAACAATATGTCGCTGGTCTGGCAAAATATATCGAGCAACATGCCAATCTTTCAATTCTAGACCTGCAAAGATGGAAACAGGTCAAGGCATCAGTTGGGCAGCTCTGGGACCCCAAAAGAGGCGGCAGCTACCAAGTCTTTAATCAAAGGCCGATCCAAGCAGATATCATCCGGTACTGTGCTCAGGACGTGGTTCTTCTGCCGAGATTGTGGGCGGTCTGTTATCAGCAGTTGTCTGTGCAAAGTAGAGGATTCTGGCGCTGTATGGTATTCTCCAGTGTTCAAAACAGGATTGCAGATTCTCAGAGCCCGAAATATAATCCTGAAGCGGATAGCAAGCGATACGGATGGACAAGAGAATACATTGAGCAAGAAAGGGAGGACTGGAATGAAAACTTAATGCAAGGAGATATTGACGATCGTTGGCTGAATTCCGCTGGGTTCTAATACAACGGGGTATTACAGTATGATTAGCTATTTTCGAGAAGCCTTACATGGCAAGAAAATCTTTCCACCATATACATTGCTTGTTGTAGATAGCACGACTTACTATATTCTCTTTCACAAATCTATGTCGGTCGTGGTTGCACAGGCAGGGCGTGGGGTTTCGGCATCCTGAACATATCTTGGGGGGGTGCGGGCCCAGTAATTTCCCGGGTTACTATGGCGAAATCGCCAAGCCCTTCAATAGGGAGTGAGGGTGGCTTTTGAACTATCTTTTAGTTGGCTGCCGGAGCGGCGGCCCGTGCCCGCGCCATATCCCCAAGTCTCCTCGCGTCAGCGAGGACCTAAATTTTTCTACAGTCTTTCTGCACACCACACTCTAGAAGAGCTTGGCCTCTTTGTTGCTAATTTTAATTCATAGGCTAGCTGCTTACCTTGCCTTCCTTGCCCAATGGATCATACACAGCATGATCGATTCGCCAATCATGCCGCGCAGTATGCTGCTGTAAGTGAGAGGGTACTTAGAGAAGGGCATACGAACAGGCCCGATAACACCACCAGAGTGTACGCTCGTGGGCAGAAGCGGTGGAAGGTTATGAAACTGCCCCTTTCCCTCTACTTGATGGGAAGGATGCTAAAATTCTTAGGGGACCCAGTAGGACTGGTGTACCGAGATGCAATTTGTGGATGGGGAGCTTGTGAGCAACGACAAGCTCCTGCTATACATAGATACAAAGATTATTGGCCGGGCAGCCGAAGGCACAAAGGTGAAGAAACGGACTCGTGTAAATGATGCTGGAGATGCTATTATCCCTACAATTTCAGAGAGGACGGTGGAAGGGGAAGTATCTGCTATTATGAATCTATGGAACTTTCAGTACTGCAGTCCTTCATGCCCGGTGAAGGAGCCACCTGTGCGGAGTGAGGCCCTGAAGATACTACTTAGGTCAAACCTGACTAAGGAAGCCTCCAGGAAGAAGGAAGAATTTGAGGATCGCGCGCTTGGGACGCTACAGGATGGCTACAATACGGAACAAATGGCCGACGTCATACGCTTCTGCTGGGAGGGGTGGGAGGCTGACGATACCAAGCGATTGCTGCCAGTAGTGGTAGAGTCGCATCTCCGCACGGCAGTAGATTTCTTGTTTTGCCACACCATGCTGCTCAGAGGGGAGAGCATTCGTACAGCTCAACTGCCTGACCTGTTTGCCATGGAGTTGGAGAATGAAGGACCCATGCCCTGTCCGATGGTATTTCTGATAATGAATAATGGGAAGACAAATCAGCTGAACCGTCTAGAGTACGGCATTGCTGCACGCCATCGCCATGTCCAACGCTGTCCAATGGGACACCTCGCTTTCTACCTCTTCTTCCGATGGAACATCCTCCGAGAAGAGCCTCCAAAATTCAGCAAGCGGGAGCAGTGGTATGGGATCCATATGCTTAGAGGTGTCGATCGTCTAAAGCCGCTAGCATACCATACCCAGAGGGACTGGATCAAGAGGGCCTTTCGGGCCGCGGGCTTGACATCAACATCTAAGAGCACGCATATGGGAAGGAGTCAGGGGGCACGTGAGGCAGAGCGAGCAGGCGTGAATGAGGCCCAGATCCGCAGGGCCGGGCGCTGGAACAATGACGTGCTGAGCCAGTGCTACCTATCTAACCTCCCGCGCAAATTCGTCCGGGCCACGGCTGGCTTTGATCCCAGCCTCCAGGGTAGCTACTACTTACCAAGGGCAGCGATCCAACCCCCTGAATTACTCGTGCGCAGTCTCTGGCCGTGGGTTGATGAGTGGGTAGAATGCTATGAGCTGGGACTGGGCGACTCAACGGATGATCGCCGGGATATCGCCAGTCAAGGCTTCCTCAGGCTCCTGAAGCTGCTTCGTCCGATCTTGCTGCAGGACTCTGTGCTCCAAATGGCTAAATTTCCATCTCATCCGATCTGGACCGACCCTATATTCCACCGCGATGATTACAAGGCTTTTCGCCAGCAGCTGGAGCAGTCTATCAGCCAGGATACAGAGCAGCCTGCGGAGGTTCAAATCCGTCGCGCAGTCCCAGCTGTCGCTGACCAGCTAAGCCAGTTACGGGAGACAGTTCTATCGCAAATAGAACAGAGCAAGCGGGAGATCCTGGAGAAGCTGGAAGGTTTTGATGATTTCGTACAAGGCCGGGTCCCATTTATCCTCAGTCCCGTACGAAATGAGGCTCTTGCAGTGACTACGGGAACAGCTCTTACTAAACCCAGGACCACGGCCACTCTAGGAGCTGTTGCTGATGTGGAAGCTGATGCTGGTGCTGCCGGTACCGTTACAGGCGCCAAGTTGGGAACCGGAGTTGATGCCGGGGCGGCGGCGGCGGCAGGACCTCCAAAATATAGGCTTTCTCGAACAATCTCAACGATTCCAGACCTTTGGAGGGAATGGACGGTTGGGCTTGGCAGTGGTCCATCGGTCCAATCCCTGGAGGATTCATATGGAGCTCAGTGGCGCCCATCGCAGGAGGAACGGGTGTTCTTTTGCAGAAGGAAGACCATTATTGATTGGATCCGTGCAAAACAGCGGGAAAGGCCCAGCACAGAGGCTATGGTGATTGTTATGGAACTAGAGCGTTTCCGCCAGCAGCAGCGCGCCTCCTTAGCCAAGCTCGTTGTTCTGCTCAAGCAGGGCCTAGGACCTTAGCTGATCAAAAGGAGGGGTTCTAATGAGAAAGGGGCAGACACTGCGGCGGCTATTGAGCAAGTAGGCAAGCAGACACTCTAGAGCCAAGAGCTCTATATAAGCAACAGATATTGAGATTCTAGGGACAAAATACTATTGCGTTAAAAGCAACGATAGATGCAGAGGCCGAAGTTAAACCTATTACCAGATACGGTTACTTTGATAGTTAGACTAGGCCAAAACTAGCTAATATTTCTCAGATTTCTCATGGGGCTTGACCTTGGGCGATATGTGAGTTATCGGTCAATCACGTGACGCCAAGACCCCAAATATGTGGACATTTCGCGGCGGGAGGGGATTTCTCAGAAATGGCCGAGGCCCTGGACACCCTAGGATGCTGAAATCCCGAACTGTTGGATCATCATGCTTATCTAGGCACGTATAGTGTGTTGCTCATTTCAGTCCCTTGTTTGAATGCTCTTCTAATATTTCAATATTCTCGTGTAGGACATCGCCGGTGCCTGATTAGAAAACCATGTCAAGGTTCCCATGACAATACGTAAACAATTGTATTTGATATTACTAGTAGATTCTTATACAGTCATTCAAAGTGTGATGGTGGTTGAAAACAGGAGTGTGTGAAATGTCGGTCACCATGCTCCGATGGGTATAAATGAGCATGAGAACTTCAGCGGGTAGTTTATTACGTTTTGCTACACTTTCTTCCGCACTTTTTTGAGAACCAAAATCGATATGACAATTTAAGAAAGGCTAAGGTTTAATCTCATACCGGTATTGTGTAGAGCCGTCTTATTACCTTATCCAAAGTTTGCAGATCCTTTCCGCAATCTATCCAGACTGCACCCACAACAGCCTCAAGGTCGGTTGCTAATCCATGTGTAGACTGTGTCTGATGAGAAGGCAGGCAAACCGTATCTTTTAAGTGTGTTTGGATCGCTCGGTTCGCCATTGCTTCATTGCTTGCTGCATGTTGCAATAATGAGCTTCCATCCACTACGGTAGTGAATTTTAGCGGCGATTCTTGACCAACAGAGAAAGAGGTAGGGTAGGTACAGCAGCTTCGCCCAGTCTGATACCACGAATCAATCAGTATGAGCGCCACGACCTTGTCCCCCAAGAGAGCTAAGCGCTTATTTTGTGTTTGATGCAGCGCCTCTCTCAGTAGGTCGCGGTCATTGAATGTGTAGTCAATGATTCTCTCGACACCGTCACAATCCATCTTCCTGACCAGATCGTCAATGTAGTTTTTTAAAATTGTTTTGCTATAAATAAAACTTCTACAGGGATTTGGCCTTCTTTTATGTGCCAATTAAACAGTACTAAATTTCCTTGACGAGTGCCACTTACCTCATATCTTCCGGAAATAGTTGTTGCAGTGACTGTTGAACCACAGAGAGGAAAAGGTTTTTTGGACGCGTACCGGTAGGTGATTCGAAAACGGAAAATTACTATTCTACCAACCAGCAGACCAAGGCAGATAAGATCATCCACTGATCCAACTGTACCTCATCGTGGCAATCGAAGTCAGGCCGGCCAGACCCAGTGTTGAGGAGTCGTGGTGCTGTTGGCAGCGCCACGCATCCCCATGCTCGATTAGGACGAATCGAAGCTCGACTTGTCAACGGCAAAAGCTGTAATTTAGTGTCATACCACGCTGTGATTCAGCATGGTTGGTGGTCGCCCTTCACACTTGATTGGATTACGAGGCTAGGTTTTGCGTAATAGGCTGGTCATCTCCACTCCACTTTCATGCACTGGGATTGCCGTGAATTATGGGAGTCGGATCGCTCAGCCCCTGAAAGGGATCAAACAGGCATGAAGAGTGCCAACTTCCCACGGTAAGGTCACTCCGTCCTCCCGAAATTTTTTCACCAACACCTAACGCATCTATCGAAATGGAGACACAGCAACCACCTACACCAGCCCAGATTGATAACTGGCATGCCCTAGGTTTCATTGTATGCAGTAGAAGAAGGGATCGCGACAGAAGCTCCCACCTATATATTACTCGAATCTCCTGCAACCCCTCCATCCACCATTCCCTTCGATGAGAATTCACCTCCGCGGCAGTTACCTAGCAAACGAGTGCCGTCGGGTGAAGAGGTTAGTCCGTCTAGCATAGATGTAGGCTGGGATAGAAAGGGGCGGAATTGATCTCTTCATTAGCGATTGGCTTTATAGTATTCGTCGAAGCGACTCACCATGCCCTGAAAAGCAAATGTTGTCTGATCTCAAATGTGCCTCGGAGTCTTGCCTGACGCGACCATGGCTGAATCGTACTGGTAGAAACTGGCGACAACCTGCTGGAGAAACTCAAATCCGCCCTAACAAGGACACAAAGTATCTCTGTCAAACACACCTCCTTGAGATGCCAGTGCTGCCCACGGCTAATATCCTCTGTCATATGGGAACCTGAGAAGAGTACTCTCACAGAAAAGTTTCTCTATCCACCGTTTCTAAAGATGGAACTGTATCTTCGAGTTTTGATCTCGGTATCAGATTGTCGTGAATAACTGAGTCAGCGTGAATAGTCATGGAAATCAGACCCGGTTATCCTACCTTTGCATCAAAGAACGGTCCACCAAAATGCGGGCCTGCCAGCTTCGTATGCGGACGCACTCTATAGTCGTCGCTGTACATTGGATTCACTGGTCGAGTCCTATCTAACATAGGAGGACGATAGAGGCGATGAGGGGCATGACTAATTCTTTCATCAATGATTGGGGATGTACAATCCGCCTTGTCTCTGAGTAGGCAGAATCGGCACTGAAGTGGTCCTTGAATCACGACTAGCCCATGCCCGAAGCGTACTGGCATAGCCTGATAGCGAGCCACTTCTACCGACATACCTTGCCGTGTGGTTTAGCTAGATCTATGATTGGTTGTAGCTCTAGACACGGCTTGGGTTTCACCATCCCAGGATGCCAAAATCCTGGTCTGTATCATATGCAGACATATTCTCAGCCGCGACACAATGAAGGACAAGTCCCTATCACAGCAGGGGGGTGGTGTAGAAAGATGTGGAGGAAGTCTCTCGATGGTTGGAATCATTGGACTGGCCCACCATGTCCCTGCTGCTACCACATCACCCCATGCCAAAAGTGTACTGGCATGACCTGATAGAGCGTCTCTATTGGTTCTCTTTCACCGATCCATATCACCGTGCCAATAGTTGAATCACTGGCGGGCCGTGGCTGAGCAGGCAGGACTTGGGTTTCGGCATCCTAGGATGCTGAAATCCTGGCTGTACGGCTATAAAGAGGCCTCCATCCGCACTTCTACATTCTCTCCCATCATTTCTCTACCATCATTGATCACTCTCAAAGCCTTCGTCATGGACTCCGCTGTCTCCAGCCCACAACCAACAATTTCCCCGAGCCAAAGGAGATGTTCGCTCCTTGAGCTTTCTGAAAAGCTCCGGGAGCTGGCCGACATGCCGGTCAAGCCAGAAACGAAAGACATAGAGAGCGTGTCCGAGGTATGATTTGGACCATCATCACAGGTGAAGCTAGCTAATAGAACAGTTTCGCGACCTTATCCACCAACTTTGCCAAGAGGCACCGGCTGTTGCGCAAGCTATCGCTGCGGCAATACGAGAAAACATTCCAGACCCGTCTCCTCGCTTATTACCTTCGAAACGTAAAAGGAGACAAGATCCTTCTTATCGGCCGAGTCACACGGAGCAATTAACTCCAAGGAAGAAGCAACGCACCGACGAGAAAAACGCAGTTGATGAGCCTATGACTCCGGAGAGTCCAATTCCCGAGAGCGAAAGTCCGGAAACCGAGAATGCACCGAATTCTATGATTCGTGTTGACACCGCTGAACTGAGATCCACGTCTAAGCAGGAGAGCAAGCCAGACGTTTACTTGGGAAAGCTTGCCATCAATGAAGACAATGCTGCCAAAAGAGACAGGATTCACTGTAACACAATGTTCATGGACACCACCGGGCAGCGAACAGAGTCGCCACCTGTGTCTGAACAGGATCCTACTGAGATTGTGTCCTTTCTGGCTACGGTCCATCAGATGGTCGACATCGTCCACCTGCTCAACAGGTATCAAACCGATCTGCCACGTACTGTCCATCGAAGGATCCTGCAAAGTCTTCACACCACTCGGGAGCAAACCAGGGACTCAACTGCCCATCAATGGTCGGATGGGAGGATGTGGATGGAGGTGCTGGAGAGAGGGTCTGCCACAAATCGGCGATGTTCCATACTCAACATGCTGGAATATATGGGCGTCTCGAAGTGGTACGACGACCAGATTGAATACACCATGAAGAACAAATCGGTGGGTGAGAAAAAGGCGGCAGGACTTGCGCTAGATCGCATCACCCAGCATAGCTCGCTGAGCAGGAAGATCATTAGCACCCAGTGCTCCAGGGGAAAGAGACTGCGCGAGCTTGTCGAAAAGATCGGACTAGGGATTCTGATTAGCCCCAAGATCTGGTGAGTTTCAACAACCCTGAATAATTACCATGCTTACCTTGGACTCAGGGAATATACGAAGACAACGGGACCCCAGTTCAACCAGCTAGTCCAAGACTCCAAGGCAGATACACAACTATTGGCACTGTTTCGGATTCTTACTCCGCAGGTGGAACAACTGGTCCACAAAGGTCGCACAGATCCAGAAGCGTTGTATGGAGCTTTAGAAGAGGAAAATCTCATATCTGAAGATGAATTGCAAGAGATGAAAGCAAAACATCAATCGGAATCTGTGAGACTCCCAGCTTCTCTAGGATTAGGGTTCAACTGATAACCACAGGGCTCAACTTCCGCAGTCACTCTAAGCAAGGCTGTCGACCGACTAACCAGTCAGGTCAGCACACAATTGTTCAGCAAGCGGAAACTGGATGAAAATGACACGATCACAATCAATGGAAGCGTGGAACTCTCGATCGATATATTCGCGCGACTCCGGGCAGGGGAATGGCTCGATTCATGGGCCATCATGGCAGCCATGCGTATTTCAGACCGACCGGATTTTGTCAGATTTGATGAGAGCATTCCATTAGACAGCATCGGAAGACATGGCCGAATGCGACCGATCGAGCGACCTTTTCAAGGCTGGGCAGGAAAGATCGCAATGTTCCGGACAGAAGTAGAAGACAGCACGCCGCTCACATTCTACTGTCCTGTCAATCATGAGAATTCGCATTTTACACTGCTCGAGATCAACGACAGTGAAAGAGCCATTCGACATTATGACTCACAAGCACCACCGACCGCTAGGGATGGCACGGAGCAGACAAGGGTTGCATATCTGGTCGAGGTCAGTATCTCTGCAAGTGGGCGAATGCATTTGCTGATGATGACATAGGAAGAATTTGGCGATCTAGGATACAAATATACCGAAGCGGTAAGCCCTCATTTTATTGAAATTGTGAATTCACCACTGACCTGCGTAGCCTACACCGCAACAGCGCGATGGCTGGAGTTGTGGCGCTCGAGTGGTTTGGAGCTTCAGACGACTAGCCAATGGATTGGATATTGGGTCATGGGAGACCGTGCTGAACTCGGAGGACATAAACATGGAGATCGTGAATGGGCTCAAGGCATCCGTAGAGTCGAACGCTATGCAGAAATATAGCCGAAGACACAAACGTGATATATATCAGTTAGTTAACTAAGTTAATCATGGGCATTGCTGGGTAGATTAAAAGCTAGAGCAGAGCTAGTCTAAGTCCAAAATAGGAAGGCGGTGTGAATCTTAATATTTCCATGAACAGCTTAGCGTTTATCCTCGGCATAAACAACCCGCAATTTAGCAAGCTTCCAACAAACTATGGCATCGTTTCTTTTCTATCCTTCCTTTCCTTCCTTTCCTTCGCTGTACTGTCTACAAGTCTACACAACACATTATCCCCGTTCCAAGTTGAAGTCTCAGACTAAACATATTACCTGCTACAGATAATGAATCGCCGGCCCGATATATGAGATTTATCTCGTCCGATCTACCTTCGATCTAACTAGCACATGCTTCTCAACGACCCTATCGCACATCACTATATGACACATGGCCCCATCAAATGTGGAAGATTTACTTCGCCAACTCGCGGAAGAGAGAGAACGTGCCGATCGAGCAGAAATCAAGATTGCTGAAGAAAGAGAGCGTGCCAATCGAGAGCGAGAACTTGCCGACCGAGAGAGAGAGCGCGCCATCCAAGCAGAAGCAAAACAGGCCCCCACAACACTTCAACATTATTTAAAGCTTGTTCAACAGCGCCTTGTGACGACTTTACTAGTCGAGTCCGACCCCGTCAGTTCAGCATCAGGGTCTGTGACGGCCGTGAATGACAAGTTTTACCCCTTGGAGCTATGTCGGTGGGATGATTTTGAGAAACAACTTGAGCGAACCTTCATTGAAATCAGTTCGGTTTTCTCGAGCAGACCTCTTTTTCCTTCCGAAACAGACGTACTTGGTGTCCAGCGCGAACTCTCGCCTACCAGCCGAAAGGACGAGCAGGATATCCGACCATTTGTCCGAAGTGCGATCGAGAAACCAGCCGAGCGTATCGTGAGAGCTTATTACGACCTGACGAATCGGCCGGAGAAATTCTGTTTCCAGAACAATGCTTACAGTCTGGAGTATCGAGACCCTGAGACAGAGATCGAACGTGGAACCCCTAGCGAAAGGAGATCTCCAGAACGCAAGAAAAGCCAGCCCATTCCCGACCGCTGGGGTATCTGTGAGGAAGAAGGAGGTCTGCGTCGGGTCTGTGTTGGAGAGTATAAAGCAGCGCACAAGGTACCGGACGAAGAAATCAGACAGGTTCTTGACACTGCATCCAAAAACCTGTTCCTGGAGGTGCTCCGGCGGAAGCAGTCAGGTACGACTAATTCCGAGCAGGATAAAGCGAAGGAGCTCGTGGCACAGATTCTTTGCCAGCCGTTTCATTATATGATCCAAAGTGGCCTACTCTTTGGATACGTAACGTCTGGCCGGACTCTAATTCTCCTTAGAGTTGACGAGTTCGCACAACACAGGTTATATTTTCATTTCATTCCCGTGGGTTTAGCTGGACAAGCTCGTGAATTTGAAGCTCAGTATGCGCCAGCGACACAATTAGCGGCCTTTGCGCTCCTGGCACTGCGCGCAAGAGAGATGCCCCGTGATTGGATTGTACAGGCTGAAAATTGCGGCATTTATCAATGGCCCCTTGTTCCTCACTCGCCATTACAACGAGACATCCGCCTGCAGCCTCAAACATATGACGGAGAGACCAGTGAAAGTAGTGGAGAGAACGACGACCCAAATGATAATGATTACAATGCCTCTTCTCAAAGACAATCCAGATCCCAGCCGGAACAGCAATCCCGATCACAGAACGAGCGTCGACGGTCTCCACGGAAACGAACCAACCAGGAATATTGCACACAGGCTTGTTTGCTTGGCCTTGTCCAAGAATCGCCGATGGACATGAGCTGTCCCAACTTTTCCATGCACAAGCAGAGCTCTGCTCGCGAGAAGCACCCCATTACCAAGGATGATCTTTGTTGTCTTCTTCAAGAGCAGCTTTATCGGAGCCTTGATCAAGGTTGCGAATGTCTAGATAGGAAAGGTTTTTTTGGATATGTGGGTGTGCTTTTTAAAGTCACTGTGAAGGAATACGAATACACATTTGTTGCCAAAGGCGTGCAGAAGGCAAATGAGCGCGACTTGGCCCATGAAATGAAGATATATTCACATCTTGTGCCTTTACAAGGGAAGAATATCCCGGTCTGTCTTGGCAGCATAGCTCTTACTCAGCCATATCCTCTTGTCAGTATGGCAAAAGTGACGACGATGTTGTTGATGTCGTGGGCTGGACTGAGTTTACGCTACAATACCTGGCCTGAGGATGTTGACATCAAGAAAGAGACGGACAAAGCATTACAGACATTGGCTCAGTCTGGTGTCCATCATGATGACATTCGACAGTCCAATCTCGTATGGAACGCTGAAAGACAGCGAGTAATGGCAATAGATTTGCAGCAGGCAACTATCGTATCTAAAGCAAAGCGAAAGGCTTCACCCTCTGTGCTAGATGTTTATAGGCAGAGGAAGCTAACAGCTGGATCATCTCATATCAAGGCTATCGTTATTTGATTCAAGAATGGTGTCTGATTCGCGTGCATCCCTCAAACAGCACCTGGACAGAGATCTGGACCATTACCGTACCCCCTTTCGGGAATCCGGGACCTGCGATGTTCCTTTCAACATCAGTTTGATGCCGTACGGATATACAATACTTGGAAAGGGGACTACTGATTGCCGGTGGCCGGCCGTACGGCAGGAAGAAAATGTGTATCGAATCCTCCATTCATTGCAAGGGTCTGCGGTACACGTTTGTCTGGGCACTATTTATCTAGACTGGATTCACTTTTACAGAGGTCTAAGGATCACTCATTTTTGATCTTATCCTGGAGTGGAAATCATTTCATTCCACTCTGCTGTGATGAGCAGCGGTGGAACATGTGCCGACGAACGAAAAAAGATATCCAACGCTTGGGCGTGATACATGGCGATCTACACGATTCTAGTATACTCTGGAATGTGGAACGGAGTCGCGCACAGTTCATCAATTTCGACAAAGCTAAACTATCACAAACCAAAAAGCGCAAACAAACAGCTATGAACTCATCGCGTCCCAGCAAAATGATCGCTACGAATCTCGAAAGCAACGCCCAGCCCATACCGATCTAAACTGAAGCTCATCCTGGTAAAGATCTTGCCGACCTAGAAGGGCCCAATCACCACAATGAAAGAGTTTCTTCCATTCTATAATTGCAACGTCGTTTCCCGCTGCTTCCAGCTTCTGACCGAAGCGCTGGGCTTCAGTAGATAAACAATCTACCTCCGCAAATTCAATCAAAGTTCGGGGACAGTCACAGAGATCTTGAGCCGCTGCAATTCCAGGGACAGTATAAATTGTGGCATTCTTTTCTTCATCTCCAAGGTACTGTGACCACGCAAATTGGTTGTTACAGAATGGCCACGCCGGTGAATCCGAGAATATCTCCGATGCCATCGTGCTTTTGTGGTCAAGCATTGGAAAGGATAGTATCTGGCCGCATATTTTCGGTTTCTCTTCGTCTTCGCTGTCACGAACACGGAGAGCGACACCGACGGCCAGATTCGCACCGGCAGAGCGTCCAACAAGGAGCAGCCGATCATTGATCCCAAGGGATTCTCGTTGCTTCCACACTTCTACCAGTCCGTGGTAACAATCCTCCAGCTGAGTAGGGGCATTCCACTCCGGCGCAAGACGGTAGTCCACGGTCACACATATCGTTTTGTGATCGTGGATCAAACGAACGATTGTTGTGATACCGCTCCACCGGTTCCCAGATATGAACCCACCGCCGTGGATATAGTATACACACGGCTGACCGCCACCTGTACCGTCGTCTGGCGGACGGAAAATGGTCAGACCGATTATGTGGCCTTCGCGCTCAAATGACCACTCAACGTGTTCAAGATGAGAACCGGGATATCTAGCGTGGTACGCATCCAGAACAGATTTTGCGTTGAATCCAGTTGTTCTCTCTCTGAATCTTGCCAATTGTTCTCTGGTCGTTACTTTGTATTGCTGTTGACGAATTGTTTCAAGCGCTGGTCTTAATTCCGGCTCACATGTGTCAATTAACTTATCGATCTTGATGTTCTCATCCGTGGGTCTGCGTCGCAGCCAATGCTCTGCATTGATATACAAGGGTTGTTCATCTGACATCATAGCTGGAAGATGATCGATAATCTTGAAGAACAAGAATGATTTGGGTGAACATATGAGAGCTGGGTTCGGCAGTATTTATATATGCAGTATCGTGTCTCGTCTCATTTCTTGACAGATGTATTGTGTCCCGATGGCGCCTCATGTCGGTATCACGGTTTGGTACGATCAAATGCATTTCTTGTCAGAGGAAATCAGATAGATATGCGTGAAAGCCGATTAAGGTTTTATCCTAAACTAGTTTCTTAAGATATTGCTCCGCTTCTTCATGCTCAGTTGCCCCGGAGGGACTATGTTGAATAATGATAATATGAACAATACCACCGTAGAAGACAATCAGTGTGCATTGAAAGAATCTTTAAAAATGTTGCGTACAATAAGGCCACTCTCATCACGTGGCATGACACTTCCTGACGCGTTCAAACTGCTTCATCAAGTAACGAACATCGCCTTCATTTACCGTTTTCTCCCATGGTTTGGGCTCGTTAGGTATCGTGACTTGTTCGAGATCAATGATAAAAATGCTTCCATCGTCACCAACGATGAAGTTATCCAGCTTTGGATCCCAGTACAGAGCATTTTTCTCCGACAGATCGGAAAGTGCCTTTCGAAGTTGAGAATCCAGCGCATTCGCTTCAGTATTAGATGACCTGTTACGCACAATGAAGTCTAAGGTCGACCCCTTGACTTGAGAAAGGACGAGAGATGGTACACCCCGGAACAAAATTCGTCCAAAAAACCGTGGAATCCGGGTGCCTTGAAGATCCTGAAGTTGTTTATAGACCTTTTCCTCGTTATCGAATTCATCTTCCCAGCCCTTTTTGCGTTATTTGATAATGACATTTCTCGGTAGTTCAGGTTCATAAGGAGACGGTGCTAATCTTAAACGATAAAGCGTTTTCCTTTGAGGATCGAGTTGCTCGGCCTTCTCTATGCTGATGAGATTCTTTCCTATTCGAAGCTTCAACGCGTGAGCTTAGTCTAAGTACAAGAAAAACAGGGCGTACCCCAGAATTGGAAAACATCTTTTACAGACTGAATTTGAAGTAATAAGATGCGTCAGATGGAGTGATATTTTGTTGATCCAGTCGGGTGGGGTTGGGCGTTCTGGTTAGAAGACCCTTGCGTCTCGGGAAATGAAAACGCAATAGGTATATCTCAAGTACTATCTAACTATTAACCTATTGCTCCATCAGCAGTTGCCAAGAGCGCATATTTTAGAGCCAGATATATGATTGGCTAGTTGGCTAACTTGAATATGACTATTGTACTAGTCCATGGTAACAATACTCCAGATGAGATGAGTAGAGACTTTCCACCCCGGTTGGAACGGCTTAGCTGGCACTCCAAAATGGGACCGGAGATGGCGGGCGATTTGGGTCCCTAGCGTCCCTGAATCGGCTCATCAAGTATCGCACCCCAGCAGAATTGATTCTTTGTTTCCGATCGGTAGGTTTCTCTGGAAACGTGACATCCTCCAGATCAATAATCATTATATGTCCGTCTTTGCAAAACATGAAATTGTCCAATTTTTGATCCCAGTACACGGCACCTTCTTTTGTCAAAGATTCGAGCGATATTTCCAGCTGAGATCTGATGTCGTCCAAATTCACATCGGAGCATTTATCTCGAGCAAGATCATATAAAGTGGACCCAACAATCTCCGAGAGTATCAATGCTGGGACTCCATCGAAGGAACCTACACCAAAAAGATCTGGAATCACTTTCCCTTGAAGTACCTGTAGTCTCCTGTAGGCCTCTATTTCGTCTTCAAACGATGTCTCTTTAGAAGCCTTTTGCTGTTTAACGATGATCCTGTCAGGGAGATTTGGTATCGGTTCGATTTCTAAGCGGAAGATTCCATCATATTGCGAATCTAGTTGCTCAACATTTCTCGCGATGATTGATCGATTGTGAAGCTTAACTGTTCTCATATCAGATGGGCTTGGGCATCTCTGCGACATGTTGCACCGACTGGTGCCTGCGTGAGTAGAGGAAGTAGGCGAAGAAGTCATTTTTTGCGTATTGTTGATTTTGAAAAAGCATTTATCTGGTCCAAGCCGGGATGGACGTTAAATATATATTTATCAGCTTCTTTATATTGATAAACTGCAAGGGATTTGAATTTCATAGTGGGGCTCATTCCAGATGCCGTCTTACACTGGTTAACTCGTTACTTGGTTGAAACAGTGACTCATTAATTGCGGAGTCTCGGAATAACTAACTACTTAGTTAGTTACAGTGGGACGAAAAATGTTTCCGCACCCCCCTCTGTCCGCATATTCCCACACCGCCAAGTATTCTGCTGGCAGAA
>JAMAGM010000090.1:0-24618 GCA_023626175.1 Talaromyces sp. PX1902
ACAAGTTCATACCAAATCCGACCTTTCCTTTTATGTCATAACTTCTTTTAGCGTCATGCAAGTTGGTTCGTAACAATTAACTCACCTTCCCAAAAAGTCCTATAAATGCCTCTAATTTTGTGTCAAATAGATTCTCGCGCTTTATCCAGGTTGAGCCTAGCGGTAAATTATGCCAACATGGCGGGAGGGCTAGGGTCACTATGCACCACCCAATGCATTGTGTACGCCTGCCTCATTCGGAATAACGAGCTTTTGTTCCGGAAAAACAGCCTCGTCTCCAGTCCCAGTCGACTGTGCTCTTTTACATTTGTCACCCATCCTACCCGACCTAAGGCATACACACACATGACGCCAAGCGAAGTCTCTTTAATTAACAAATATATTTAATTACCTCGCCGATTGTGAAAAAGGAAAAAGGCGGAATAAGTGACATACTTCTGCGACATCGTACGCATTCCCAAGGGCAACGATGAGAAATACAAGCGCGGCCAGCTTTGCAACGAAAAGAACCGTCTCAACATCGATTTTGCATGCTACGAGTGGATTTTCACCGAGTTGACTAAATGCAGGATCTCGCAGGAGCAAGTTATATGGTACGACTTTACTGCGAACGAGGGAGTATTCAGACAGACTCGATACAGATTTTGAAAAGGCCTTCACACGCTTGGGAAAAGATCTGGTAAACCATTACTCCGTCAATCTGTGAGCGTTTCTCTTGTGAGAGTCCTCATTCTAGATGAGCCTCAGCTGCTAGAAGAAGTAGAAGACCATGAAAATGTCGGTTTCAAGTATGTACTCTCGACTGAACAATTTAGCCCACGGAGCTTTGTGAACATCGGTCTGCAATGCGCTGCGGATTGCTTCAATTGAGTCTTACTTCTGCTAACAAACATTGCAAATTTCGCTATTTATGCCTGTAGATATTGATCATTTATTTAGCAACTCGTCATACACGGCAATCAGAATGGAATCGATCACCACCATTCATGCTATTTCTTACTTCGAATTGAGTTTCATCTTGCTGCGTGCTTGAGGATCTGCTCCTTACTTGGCAAAGCTAGTAAGGAATCCAGGCTGGTTAAAGTCCATCTCTTTAACCAGCTGCACATCTCCAATGAGGCTATTAAATTTGCGCCCAACCTCCAAGAAGAGGTCCTGAGATCGCTCAGCGAGCTCCTTAGTCCCTCCGCAGCGAACGATGCCTCGGGTGTGCCATGTCGCCTGCATAGGGGCATTACTTAACGTGATACCACCCGCGAGAGCTATCTGAGTCTCAACAAGACTTAAGATACGATCTTCGCTAAACCACCAGTCATAGCTCCACTGCGCAAGAAGAAGATCTGAAGTGTCTTAGTATAACATCCGGAATTTGAAGACAGACATAGATTGGGGCCTACGGGCATCTGTATGGTTCTTCTCTAGAATTTCGTGATTAGAGCGAGCCGCGTCAGGTGACCAGAGGGTTGCGAAGTGGTCCGCTGCCCGCTTCTTTCTGCGCTCAAGTGCCTCCGCGTCACCCTGTTCTTCTGTCCTACATAGCTTCTCAGCAAGATAAGAAATATTGGACAACGTCGTTGATCTAACCTCGGTCCAAAAAGGTCCACAACGCCCGGTTTAAAAGCTCCGAATAGGGGAATTAGGGACCCCAATGCCCTTGGGTTTCCAATCATCAAGGATAGCTTGAGTAAAACCTCCTTGATGCGTCTCTGCACGATAAGCTCCTTCTCCGGTGGCAAGTCTTTCGTAGCCATGCGATATAAATCAGGCTGGCGTGCACCAATGTTTGCTCCAGCCAAAGCTGCGGTCTAAATGGCTGATCAGCTGCTTGACTTCTTGTGGAGAGTTTGGACGGAACGCACTGCAGCGAGGTACCATGTTTGCTCAGTGACCTCAAGGTCTGACTCGGCTTGACGGTATTTCTCCAAGAAGTCCAGTGATGCTGCCATCTCTATATCTTTTCTTCGTGTGTTCTCTCTTGGCTGCTTTGCTTGATAATTCCGAGATCCTGCAGACACGACAGCATTTACTCCTGCCTGCCATAGTCATTTTATACATACCACAAGTGTCCATGCTATAATGCACCTAGAAAGCGCTAGAAGTCACACACTTCATCAGTCAGACGGTATTAAAGCTGCATGCATCAGCCGAACCCTCCTGTCGTGGCGCCGCTGATGTTTCCTTCCGTTGGCTTCCTGTCGGCGGGAGCGGATAATTGCGCGACGCGATGATAACTACCCGTACGCTCCCTCGGAAGACCCGCTGGACAGACCGAGTTAACACGAGACGGAAAAGCCGAGCCGGTAAATCAATGATTCTTTGCTTGAGATTCAATTCCTAAGGCTGACAATAATCCTTGCCAGAAGCCCAAATGCAAAGCCTGGGAATGATCATAGGCACCCCGGCTCTCTGTTTTACTCAGCATAATAAGAACAAATTAATAATTAAGCCATGGCGACTACAACTACGTATCGCTGCGGGACTTGATGGCAAAATTATGTACCCGGCAATGTGTGCGTCTTCGACGGAGGAAGGACCTGCGAGGCAGAAGTGTTTAAAAATCGACTTAATAAAAAGTGTTATTTAGCCCCAGGTATGACCTTATCGTGGCATTATTGAGTCTAGGAAGCGAGCAAAGGTAGCCCCACCGGCGGGCATCCGTTCTATGCAGACAATCCCGGTATAGATTAGAACTGAAATTTGAGGTGAAATTGTCGTTTTATTGCCAAAGGTGAACATGCTGGATTTCCCTGACTCTACTATGACTCTACCATGATTCCCGTGAATGATGGGCTTTGGAGAATTCATACTCCCAGGTAGATCTAAAAACAGCACTGTAGTTTTTTCAACTCATTTACATATTGACCTTGAAAAGCTGTTCCGCATCCGTCTGACAGATCTTCCGCAAGTCGGCGGGCGAATCAAAGTCTCTGAGCGCTTGCACAAACTCAGGAACCCTCTGAGACCCAATACACGGATAGTCGTTGACGAACAGATCCCTATCAATGCCCAAGTCGCAATCGCAGCCTGTGTGGGTGGCAAGGAAAATAGTCCAGATATGGCAACCCAACCTGTCTTCGCGGCACCTCACCCATACTCCGCTTTAAACCAAAAACCTTCTCGTTGAACATGGTGCGAAGCGCCGCGTCTTCATTCGGACCATCTCGCCTTGATGACCCATCACAACCGTCAGACGCGGATGCCTGTCCAGATCTCCCGTGAGCGCCAGACGCATGTCGTTGATGGCAATCTCGTTATGCCAGCCCCAGACTACATGGCCGAATGTCGCTAAGAGGAGCGGGTTCTCCGGGGAAGAATAGTATGTCTTCATCACGGACTTGGGGACGATGCCAGGGTGAAGGTATAGGGGCACATCCAGCTCCTCAAAGACGGACAGGGCGCAGTCGTATTCGGAAGCATCCACAGATTTCTCACTTCCGCTCACAGACCCAGACATCATTGCACCGACAAAGCCGAGTTCTTTGCACGACGGTAGAGCTCTTTGACCGCTACCTCCGGCGCGAGTATTGGGGGCTCGGCAAGCGCTCCGAAGCGGTTTGGATACTGGTCCACAGCTGCCTTCATGGCATTGTTGACCCTGATGGCAATTCTGTGGCCGCACTTAGCTCCAAGAGCATTGGTCCAATCGCCTCGGAGAAGCTCGGCACTTGAAAAGCGACACTGCCTTGTCCATATCTTTGATCCACTGGGCGTAGGCAAGCGAGTCGTGATCAATGAGTGTTTGAAAGGTCGTAGCCGCGTACTTGTCCAGTGGGATAACCTTGGTCAATTCGGGAAAGGGGACATTCTCTTCTACACCAATAACCTTCAAGCCTGGAAGTTCGGGCGCAGGTAGGTTCTTCGAGTCCCTGTCGTATAAGGTGGAAGACTTCGTCGGATTGTGCTACTGTGTGGAATTTATGTATAAAAAGGGATCAGAATTACCAAATAGAAATGTAGTAGGAAAGATCAATATAATTCAGCAGAAATTTGAAATACGGATCTTCTGAGCAAATGTTACCAATTCTGTTCCGTACACTTTTGCCTCGTTGGTAAATGGCTACTTTGAAGCGAATCTTTAGTAAGAGCTCCCTTCCCTCATCGTCTTAGAAGCAGGCCTTGATAAAGTACCTCTATGACAAATCTTATTAATACGCACACCTAGCCCTGCGCGACGTTCTGTATACTAAAGAGCCCATCACAGCACAGAGATGCACTCCCGCTTAATGCCCTCATCCCTCATACCGTGAGAATAAAGCTTGGCATTGCTGGAGCTCCTCTTTGATAGTTTTCACGTGGGCATCGGATCGGGGAATAAACTGCACTGGGAACTTCTTGGGCGCAATCAGGAATCCGTCGGTGTAGCCCGTTTCTACAGCTAGGTCCCCGCCGCCTGCAGAGCCTGGCAGGATATTGAAAAGCCACACCAGCTTCCCCATATTGAGCATCTAAAATAGAAAGTGTTAAAAAGCGAGCATTAATCATCAAAGCCATACCAGAAGCGAGTATGTAGCTTACAAGAGAGTTTTCAGCCAGTCGTTGGCCAGGACAGACCCTTCGGCCAGCACCGAAGCCATAGGTGACTCGCCTGTGATCCTCCAAGTTGTCTACTATGCCAGGGCGACATCCAAATTTGTTATCACAAAATCGCTCGAGGTTGAACTTCTCCGGTGAATCGTACTCGTTCTCGTCGTTATGGATCGCCCACGCGTTGGCAAACAAAATAGTTCCCTTCGGCAGGAAATAGCCCTCGTAATGGTCATCCTCGGTCAGCATGTGGGGAATCCCGCCTGGTGCAACTGGTCGCCAGCGCAGGGTCTTTTTGGTATACCAGTTAGATTCCAGTATAATTATCAATGAATATAGGAATTCCTCCTTACCTCATCCATGCAGCATTTAAGGTACTTGAGGTTCTCAATGTCAGCAAACGTGGGAGACCGATCGCTTCCACATATGCTATCGACCTCATTCTGTGCCTTCTTGAGAACTTTGGGGTGCTTTGTCAGAGCGAGTATAAAAGAGAGCAGGGTAGATGCTGTGGTGTCCGAACCAGCTTCCATCTGTGCCGATAGTTAGTATGTAGTGCCTATAATACCATTATCAGGCCGCCCAGGGGAGCGCCGCCCGTATAGGAACGAGAAATACCAAGATACCCCCGAGGTATGCCATATGCTCATCGTCAAGGCCTAGTTTCTCTTGGTCGCGGAGTAAGCGTTCCATAAAACATCCTGTAGTCTTCTGAGCATTGATCCGCTCCTTTGTCTCTCGCATCAGCTCAAAGTAGAGTGCGCGTTGTTCCTGACGAATTTCCCGTGCCTCCTTTTTCCACGGCGCAAAGAACTCCGGAATCACTTTGAGAAAAGGGAATGCATCCACTGGAGGGGCCGCTCCTGGTTCTAAGATTGCCGTGAACCTGTCTTGCGCATGGTATAGAGCCTGGACTTTTGGCGAATTGAACTCGGCGCCTCGCTGGCCAAAAACGGAGGCTAGGATGACCGCTGTCGAGTAGCGGCGGATATGATCATAATAGGCAGCCGGGTCATCAAGGAGCTGGCAGAGAGTCTGTGTTGCCTCAGCATTTTGTACCGGGTAGAGCGCGTCTACGGCAGTGATATTTAGTAATGCCTTGACAGCCTTTCGGAGAACCCGCCATCCTGGGCCTTGCTGTGCAAGTAGGATGTGGACATCTTTGGGACATATCAGATTCCCTCCGATATAGTTATCAGGGCGGCTGGAGTAAATCGATCCTCTCTTATCAAAGAGTCTGGCGACAGAATATCAGCAATGTATGACACTTTCGAGCTTTCCTTTCGACTCACTCTTTCACATGCTTGTAACTGTTCAAGATGACAACATTCGCTGGGCCCAACTTAAGGCCAATAATACTCCCGTACTTTTTCGTCCAATCATGGTACCTTTTAGTAAATGGTCAGTCAATACAGTGAATAGCAATGGCAATGGCTTGGTTGATTGTTTCAGCTCACTTTAAAAAGGTCTTTCGGCGAGGATGCTGGTGAAGATTACCCACGACTGGCAGAACCGGAGGTCCTGGAGGGAAGTTTTGAGGACGGCGACTAGCGATGACGGATTGTGCCACCAGAACCATAAAAAGGAACGCTACAACAGTCCAGATTGGAGAAAGATGATCCATGACGGTGAATTTAAAGCTTCTCCTTATTGATATCGAAGTAACCATTAGTTTTGGACGGAATGAGTCCTTTTGAAACTCTTTTGAATATAATGGACGTCACAGTACTTAAGACACTTTCGGCGAGGGTTTCAGGGGATCCCGAGTTACCCCAACATTTAACCAAACGCAGAAGCCGGGGGTGGCATGCACGAGTGGGGACTAACTGGGAAGGATGGAAGGGGCGGGACCATCTAAAAGCAGACCTGTTATTGCCACGCACTTCTATCGACTCGAGCCAATGGTTCCCTAAGAAGCTGGTGCAACTTAATGTAACAATTGGTCCGTAACGGTCACAAGAGGCCTGAGAATAAATCAAGTAAGAGGACTGGAACTTCCGCGTTTTCTGGCGCTGACATATCCAGAATTCCAGTGGACCGTTGGCTTGATGAACCGAAAGAAAGCGCTCAACATCCGCCTCTAAACTCCGCTACTTCCGGCTCAGTCTTTGGGCCGATTAGAAGCGGGAGGTCATTACTTTTTCGTTTTCCTTTACAGTATCCAATCAAGCGCTTGATTAACTTTCGCTGCTTTTCACGTGCCTTCAGCCTTGCCTATTTCCAAGAACCATACACAGGCAAAAGCGGGATTGGATGGGGTTTTCCGATTTACAGTATTCTTAATTTTACGAGTGAAAGGTACAAGTTCTCTGCGCACTGGAACGGGCCAGTAAGGAAAAAGACAAGGCGGCCCGAGCCCCATTGTTGTATGTTCATAAAGCCTCACTTTACAAAATACTCCTTGGTCCAAAAAATAGAGGATTTGAGTTTTGGCACGGTATCAAGTCACTATTATTGCGAGAATCGTCGTTCAGTGTCTTATCATTCAAGGTTCTTAAAGGACCAACATAACCCGGTTCGCATAGTATGCCCAGTTTAGAAAATGCTCACGGGGAATGTCACGAATGGAGCAAGG
This sequence comes from Talaromyces sp. PX1902, assembly GCA_023626175.1. Taxonomy (NCBI): domain Eukaryota; kingdom Fungi; phylum Ascomycota; class Eurotiomycetes; order Eurotiales; family Trichocomaceae; genus Talaromyces; species Talaromyces sp. PX1902. The sequence goes on from JAMAGM010000090.1 coordinate 7,100, forward strand.
TACATATTAACAAGCTACAAAGGATTGAGAGAGCTGCCACATCGAGATTCCAGACATTTTCTCTTGGACAGTCCATCTCTTCACATTCCCACCCAATTATCAAGTAATCCTAAAACCCGGAGTCCGTCCGCGTAGCCCAAGATCTATCAATCAAGCCCGATTGAATGGGGGTCGGCGTTCAGCTTTTGGCCATTAATGACAGGCTCCGTTGCTGGGAGTATGACAGCCACAAGCCGAGCCCACTCATCAGTTTTGTTGTCCCAACGATGCATCGTTGCCTGTTGAATAAGGACGTCTCCAGCATTGACCACAGTTGTAGAGCCATCATCTGTCCAATGCACAAGGCTGCCTTTGACCAAAATAATATAGTCTAAAGACACCGTTCGATGCGTCGCGCCTTCGGATCTGGGGGGAATATCTACGATTCGGATGAGAGAGCCTGCAGCCATAAAGCCTGAGTGCGTTTCTGTTGGGTCTCCGGTGATATTCGAGTCGGCCGGGAAGGTATCCGAGTTCCAAAGTGTCCTGACTTCCACGCCCTTTACCAGCGGCTCACTATTAAGTTGGCTATCGTACTTGATCATCGACCTCGCATTGTTGTCGTGACCGATGACAATTCGCCTCACAGGCGGAAGTTTGGAAGATGACATGGCTGGCGTGACGAGAGAGGCAATGAACAAGCAAGGTGTTTCAACAGAGACTCAGTTATACAAACTATAAGAGTGAATTGATTTTCGATCGAGAGGTGCGTGAAATTGTATCCAGTTTTATCATAGAGGCTACGAAGCATAGGAAAGACTTGCGACTAACATCGGCATGCCGACTTAGTCGGATTTGCCGAGGCGCGAGGCCGAGGGTGAGGCCGAGATTCGGACTTCGGAACAGGGCCGCGCCGTTTGCTCGGTGGAAACATGACCCTGACGCCACATCTGCTTCCCTTACTGATGACTTGTATCTTCTCTCGGCTCGACGGGTTCTGTCCAGTCCTATGGACATTTGCTTCAAGGGATTGGGCGGGACTTGTCGCTAGTCCCACGCAGAGGTCTAGCTAAATGGGTGTGGGTTTGCGGGGAAACTCTAACCCACCCGAAGCAAGATTGCGGGAATAGGCTGGGGTAGTGGCTGGCCTTGACCATCTTGATTAGATTCATCGTGCAGAGTGCATACCTGGGATCTAGCTCAGTAGGAAAAGTAAATGACGGTCACAGGCTTCATCAAGCGCTCCGATCCAGGAACCAGGATACAAATAGCCCAGCGCTACCTGTCTTGATCTTAGGAGACCCTCATGGCCTGCACTCCAGCGTATGCTATATGATTCAAAAGCAATCAATCAATACATTGTCAGATCAGACTTGACAATAATGACACCTAGGGACTTGAGAGAAAATGATCCCGTGCCTGGGACAGAGATTATGACGAAGGAAGTCTCGGATACTGAGGTTTGCCCGCAATCTCCTAAGATGCTTGTCCCTCGGCCTTCTGACGATCTAAATGATCCCCTTGTGAGCACTCCAAGTCCCCGTCTTTGGGTATGAGTCATCCAGGTTTCAAAAACTGAAAATGCGGCGACTAGAACTGGAGTCCCTTATGGAAAGGACTCGTCCTCATCAATCAAGGGCTTTTCGTAACTATTAGCGTCATCCCCGCACTTTCTGTCGCTCCTATGACTCCCATATACATGGAAGCTTGGGGAAAGTCGTACACCCAAGTCAGCTTATTGGTAAGTATCTGCGCTTTGTACCTGTCTGCATGACAAGAGGCTTGACAGAGTGGAAGAGAGGCAAAATGTATACGAGAAGAAAAAGTAGTTCTAACATGTGTGACAGACAGGCGTTACTGTACTGGCTTTGGGGTATTGTAACTTCATCATCGTCCCATGCTGCGAGATCTTTGGACGGCGACCAACACTATTCATTTGCGCTCTAATTAACTTGGCGTCTTGTATTTGGTCTGCTACAGCCTCATCCTATGGCTCATTTCTTGGTGCTCGGATACTTGCCGGAACTGGCGCTGCCGCGAACGAGAGTGTCATGAATACAGTCGTCGCTGACATTTTCTTCATCCATGAGCGCGGCAAGTATATTGGGTCGTACTTGTGAGACATCCTTCCTCTTTGAGTCTCTGCTAGCTTTAGCAGGAGGTTGAAACTCTGGTCGTCATGCGGCAGATCCCAGCTAACTACGTGGTAGCTGGTGTTACTTCGTTGGTGGCTTTATAGGTCCAATTATCTCTGGTGCCATAGCTGATGCAAGTTCATGGAGAACTTTCTTTTGGGCTTGCACAGGGGCTCAAGCACTCAGTATCATTGGTCTCGCCTTGCTTTTCCCGGAGACACGAAGATTAGGATACAATGCAAGTTCTCCTTCCCCTGAAGCTCCCGCGTCATCGACAACTGCTAGACTCGAAATTGTCGAAATAAAACCGCAATCGGCTCATAGGGATCGGATCCAATCACAGCCGGCAGAGTCGGAGGTTCTAGATATTCCCTTGAGGCGGGAAGGCAAGCCAAGTGCCGCGCAATTCAACTTCTTCCAGAAGATCGATCAGAAAGCGTGGAAATCAGCCCCTAGACACTTTTTCGCTCCTGCTTATATTTTCAGCTTCCCCATAATCTTCTGGGCAGCTATGACTATGGGTGCCTCATCAAATTGTTTGCTTGTCGTCAACATTCTTCAATCTGCAGGACTCTCAGCCCCCCCTTACAATTTCACTCCTGCCCAGGTCGGCTATGCAAACTTTGCACTGTTCGGTGGTGGTCTTATTGGATTGCTTTCTGCTGGCCCTTGGTCAGACTGGTATTTGCGCCGAGCCACAATTAGTAACCAGGGCGTCAGGGAACCGGAGAAGAGGCTCGTTTGTCTACTCCCGTGGGCTTTGGCAGCTGTCGTTGGACTAACGGTAAGGCTTCCGGTGGTAACTTTATGCTATGTCTCTTGGCTGACATTCCTTGATTGCAGGTGTTTGGCGTTGGTCTTCAGGAAAGGATTCCATGGCCTACCGTAGTCATTGTTGGATTCGGCCTTGTAGGAGTGCAGGTCGTGGCCATTCCCACAATAGCTATCGCATACGCTATCGATTGCTATCGCCCTCTCGCTGGTGAAATCATGGCTATTGCAACAGTTTGCAAGAACACTTTTGGGGTACGTCATCATCTTCTCTTCTGGACACTCGATGCTTTGCCATCTGTTATATTTATTGTTTCTTTTTTGCTCCTATCAGGGACTGATTATTATTGTCATCACAGTTCGGCATGACATTTTTCATTCCAGACTGGACCGCCCGGGACGGATTTATCCCTCCAGTAATGCTCATGATGGTAATGGCAGTAGGCTTCACAGTGCTTGGTTCAGGAGTATTTTCGTTTTACGGGAAGACTTGCCGCAGATGGACGCGGAACTCTAAGTTCCATGAGTTCTAATTCGTTCTCACTCTGTTTCATAGCTATGGTTGATGGATTGAGCGAGAAAATTGGACCAAGGAATACTGTCAACGCATATTTTCATGTGATAACAAGCCGGCAATGAAATAATCTTTTTGACAATGCTCGCTAAGGGGAGCGACGAGACTGACATAGGCAATGACAAGTGGTAATAAATTGCAACACGAATGGGAAGAAGATCACATATTAGGATCTCAGGCGAATAGTTCTGTAGAACAGCAAGCAGGTAGTCGATTCTGGTTGTGCTCAAGAAGCCTTCGTGATGGAAAATCTTTGCGAACTCTGAGTCATGGATCTGTAAAGCTAGGATAAAGCGCAGTGATTCCTCTCGTTGAGCCCAACGCCTCCAAGAACTTTCAATATCACTCATGTTAATATCGGCAGCAGACGGCGGGACTGTTCATACTCTGAAAATGCCCGCTTCTTCTCGTACAATCTATGGTTGTACAGTGGAAGGACTCCATTAACAGTAGGTCGTTGGGTTGAACGGAGAGAATTAGGTTCGTCCTATTATTGCAGCCTAGGCGACCGCCAACGCCTCGCTTCTGCCCTGTCGGATATAATGCTCCCACTGTCTAGAGCAAAAAGGCTTATGGAAGTATATACGCAGGATTGAAGCGCGCGTACTTACACGAAGATAGCAGTCTTAAGTTTGGTAAAATTAGCCCTCCCAGATAAAGCGGCTCCGTCAGAGCCCACAAAAAGAGCCCCTATCGAGCCGATAGATAGAAGGACAAGCGCTCGGTCAGATGTTGGTCGGAATGAGGTGGAGTGGATGATGGGAAATAAGGGCTGAAATTTAGCGAAGTACAGCTTGACGCAGAAGTTCCAAGGAAAGAAAGGCGAGTTAGCTCGAAATGTTGAACCATATCATAAGCCGGTTGTGGAGTTATAGCAGAAAGTCGGCGGAGGGAAGTTCTATATCCTATGGGTTGGGTACGAGTCGAGTCGATAGTCTAGCACGGTACTGCCCCTTCACCTCATCTTGGGCCATCAACCTGACGAAGGGCTATGGCGCACCCGGCCCAGGCATCAGACGTGCGCACCATCGGCCATGAATAGCCTTGTAGACGTTACCTGCCTCATCATAGCACTTGAAGGCGCTTTCTAAGTTCGACTAGTAGCAGCGTCTGCTGCTGGATGGCAGCACGGAGGAACGGCTCATCACTCAAGCCAGGGAGATGACTAGCCCCTAGAATTGCCGACGTCAGGGCTTCCAGATCGAATTGGTCATCAGAACACAGAGCGTCGGTCCGTGTAGATTAGTATAGCTACGTAAATGTAGAATCAGGAAGCTCGAGACATACGCTATTCGGGAAGGATGAGAGGAGTCTGTCGAGAAATCGCCAGTATCTGCGATGGAGGTTCAGTGTCGTTATTCAGTGATCCAGGCATGCTGGGCGAATATTGAGACCGTCTTGGATCCGTAAGTTGTCCGAATGCATGAGAGACGCACGATCCCAGGTTGACATCCTCGGCACTCCTCGCGGGACCATGGCTGCCTTCTAGAGAAGATGAGCGGTTGGTACGCGCAAGAGCCTCTATGGCCTCGCGATGTGGCCGTGAAGGTGATTCGAGCCTCCCTACCTGCATTGTCGCTAAGGTTCACTCATGGACTTCGTCGAACAGGGGCATGTATTCCCTCATGCTGCACAAGTGAATCTCTAGAAGACGCAGTAGTGAGTATTCAAACTCGAGGATGAGAGGACGAGCGTAAATAGCGAACAGCATGCCGTCAACTGCACGCCTTGGGGCAATGATTGCATACGAAAGGTTTTGTTTTGTGTGCGATTGAGTGTGCCTGACTAGATGCTCTTTCTTTCTGAAAGATTGACGGCACTGCATGCAATGCTATATGCGCATCCTTCTCGTAGAATGGTGGTCTAGGCTAGCTGAGAAAAACCAGCGTCGGCAAGTAAGCAGTCTCATCAAAACCGCAATCCATCATGTAACAGCCCAGACAGCTCACAGGTGAAGAACTTGACGAGGGTAGATCCAGACGACGTTCTGAGCTCGGTAAGAGTTTCAAGTGCCGGCCAGGGAGGCATATTTTCAGGGCTAACTTCATCCTGCCTGGTTACTCGCCCGCATTCCGGCCAGGGTCTTCGCGTTTATTCGTTCATGGCCCAGTTCAAAATGGATTAGAATGCGGAGTAAGGAGTAGATCACCTGAGCAGACCTCGAGTTTAACGAAGCCCGAGGAAGCCGACTGAGGCCTGGGAGTGGGGCGACACGCTTGGATGCGGGGTTTCTGCTATTCCTTTCCAGTCCCGCAACGTATGTTGCGCCACCTAGGCCTTTCAAAAGTGCGGCCATTGGAACAGACCCCCCCAGCCAAATGATCGCTCAGATTGCACACTACCACCAACAGCACTGCACTGATCCCCGAATCCAACAGAGATGCATCAGCTCCCTCGTTACACTGAAGGTGGCTCTGGGAGCGAGGCTACTCCGAGCTCTTCAAGATCGAAGATTATGCACAAGCATCCCCGTAATGACAGAGACTTACCTGTGCCCAAACGGCAACGAACAGCGCTTGCCTGTAACCGTTGTCGCGCAAGGAAAGTTAAGGTATGTCATGTCGCCTACGATTTTCCCCGAGCCCAAGGCCCTGTTACTCCTCGCGGTAGGCGCTAACATGAATCTCTCTGAGTGTGATGGAGGGTACCCTTCATTGTCGGGATGGTGGTGTTAGCTGCGCATATCGAACCTCTCAGGGAGAATTACAAGAGGCAACTTTAGACAAGTAATTCGGAATTTCCGGGACCTTGAGGTCATTGCTAATTGTAGCGAGCAGCACGCAGGTGCTTGAACAGCGACTCAAGGTCTTGGAAGAAACTGTGCAGCGACTTAGAAAGCCATCACCTACGACGGCAGAAGTTCTCGATAAAAGCAATTCACCACAAATAGTCATCCAGGAGCTACCCGAAAACTGCAGCAAAGTTCATGGCTCGTTTTTGGCTAGTGATGGAGGGAGCCTGGGAAGCAGTGGAGAGGATTTCTATGGTTTGTTCATTCCGCTCGATCTATCAAATCGCCTCGTATCAAAGCTGATGCCCTGATTCAAACGCAGGTCCGTCTTCAAATATTTACTATCTTCGACAGATTCTGAAAGGAATTAATTCCATGACATTGGCTTCCTTCCGTGGCGCCGACAACAAATTCTTGGCCTTCATCAAGCCAGAATGCTCTCCTCCGGCTGCAGTATTCCATGTCGAACCAGTCCTAGAAGTGAGAAACGCCAGCGTGGACGAACTATATGTCCTGCCATCTCTTCAAGCTACTATATATCTCGTCTCACTTTTCTTTCGAGATTATGGATCGATGAACCCATTTCTGGATGAAGCAACATTCATTCGCAACCATATTGATATGATCTATGAGGGAGCGCAGCCACCAGATCCATATAAGCTGGCCTTACTCAACATTGTTTTAGCGATAGCTACGGCGTCTAGCATGGACTCGATCAAACCAGAAATGCGGAGGTTATCGATATCGCGGCTTTTCTTTGAACGATCCAAAGGCTTGCTATCCAAACATGTGTTCGAATACGGCAGTCTTGAGCAAGGTGAGACCGCGAAAGACAAGTAAGGCACAAATTTCAGATAGACTGATTTGCGTTTGCTATTCGGCTTTGAAAACATCTAGTTCAAGCCTACCTTCTCATGGGTCAATATTTGCAAACCACCGATCGATGCCCTGATTGTTGGTCGACACATTGCATGGCAGTACAAAATGCACTCCGCCAGGGGCTGCACAGTGAGGATTACTCTGCCGACAGCTTTGATGAACAGCGAGAGGCCAAGAGACGTACTTGGCAATTGTGTTTATTTATGGACAGGTGCTGCCCTGAAGGAACTTTGCCTGATGACGAGGCTAACAGATCGTACAGTGCTTTTTCGATGCACTTTGGGCGGCCATGTCTCCTCGGACCTTTTAAACAGCGAGCAGATCTTTTCGCAGTTCAGTCACACTTGAATGTCACACATCCCTCTCTAACATCAGAGCGTGGGCCTGATGAAGAAAGCTCAACCTTCTTCTATGAATCTTTGTCAGCAGTCCTTTACCCCATTTCCCCTGTCTGATAACGAACTTACATCTTCTACAGCAAGCTGTACGCACTTCTAGGCCAGGCTATTAGCACAGACTACTTTCAGAGCCCAAGTCCTGTCGACTTGTCTCGATTTATGGATATTATCGCCTCCACCGCCTGCCTGAGTAGAGACCTTGATAAATGGTTGGACTCATTACCGAAAACATGGCAGGAAGCCGTCTTACAGTCCCCGACTGCATCAGATGGGAAGGAGCCTACTCGAAGTAATCTGAGCATAGTGTTGTGCTTGCGATACCATAACGTTCGCCTGATGCTACATAGGCCAGTTCTTGTCCTTGCACTATCAGCTGCCCAGAATTCAGCCAATTCCGATGACATAACGCCAGCTACTCGCAAGCGACTTGCCCTCTACTCTAGGCCCAGTCTTGACACCAGCATGGAATCTGCAGAGGCCATCATAGCAATAGTGAATGCATTGGAGGGGGGAAAGCCTGGGCCAGGAATGTGGTGGACTTTGGTACAAATCGGTGAGCGAAATGTCGCCGCTAAACCAAAGCCCGCACTGACAATATCCCAGTTTACAACGCGGCGCTGACCTGCTTCGCGGTCATTTGTTTACAGACCGCTGACCCTACGTTTGGATGGCCGCAGGTAGTGTCTGAAGCCAGAGAATGTATCGATCTTTCCGGGCAGGCATTTTCGAAGTTGATACCTGACCATCCTGCGGTGGGGCGAGCTTCAACCTTTCTCCGACATATGTTACGACTTTGCGATCATATAGGTACGATCCTTTTTTGGTCTCTGCTTAAGCTATCATACTAATTAAGGTTTCGAGAATGTAGTCCAACAGAATGTTGGCGCAAATCTGATAAATTTCATCCCTGACATTGAGTCAGGCCATGTTGACGCAGACCATATGGGACCAGAATCAGTACCCTTCGACTTGTCAATGTTTGAAGACTTTTATAATCCTTTGCTTACGAGTCGATAGAGTCCTTTTGGGAAGGGCGCTGATTTACACGTTCTTGGTTTGTTCCGCAATGCAATACCAACGCTCATACTCCTGCAAAGCTTTCGCCAGGACGCCTCCTGCACATAGTGCTGATTAGTATTATTAGTTCAAAGTGGATTCAAGGTGCTTCACCTTGCTCCCAACACGCAATGCCTTCGATGTGACACTGTCTTTCCTTATCGAACCAGAAGAGATCAGCGCGTTCTGTCGTATTTGTACACTCGAGCTTCATGTATTTATTTAAAGATAATTTGAAATCCTAATAATATAACATAGATTTTTATCCATACAAAAAATTTTGTTATTGGGACTTTATTGTATACAGGTTCGGAAACAAGGGCCAATTCGCTTTTGTTAACTAGTTAACTATTCAAAAATCTGCTCACGCAGCAGCAGAAACCTTTTTCTTTGCCACGGTGAGCGCCGTGATCATTGCATTGCGTGCGTCCTCTAACTGATCCTGGGGCGCCAGCTTAGACATCTGCATGATTCTTGCAGCTGATTTGCGCACGTCCGCACGGATCTTTGGCCAGTCAACGTTCACCAGTTTGCCGCCAGACTTGAGAATCTCTCCGTTCACCATGACCGTATCGATATCAGAACCGTTTGCATAATTGACCAAAGCTGCCACAGGATCATGCACTGGAGTGAGCCTAGTGGAGTCGCATTTCGTCATGATGAGATCTGCTCGTTTGCCTGGAGTGATGCTGCCAATAATATCCTCTAATCCGACAGCTCTGGCACCTCCAATAGTTGCCATCTCCAGAACCTCAGCACATGGTCGTGCCATGGGAAGCGGGAACGGCGACTTTAGCTGGTCGTCGTATCGTTGCGCCTGAAGCACAAGGCGCATCTGTTGGAACATGTCGCCGGGACAGTTAGAGGTAATGTCGACGCCGAGTCCAACTCTAAGGCCGTGCTCCTTCGCCTTGTATGCGACAGGGTAACCAACGCCCATCTGCATCTCGATCTCTGGGGTTGCGGATAGACCTAAGTCGTACTTCTTGACCAGGTCCATCTCGTCGTCAGTCAGAGAATTGGCGTGACTCCAGAGGAAGTCTGAGCCTAAGAGATCCAATTCGCCGAACCTCCGAGTTATGAAGTGGCCACTGTCAAACTTGCCCAGGGCGATATGCGCTGTAATAATAGCAGCCCCGATGGACCTTGCGGTCTTGATTTGGTGCAGAAGCTCTTCAAAAGGAATGACCTCGGCCTCCGATGGCGCGACACCGAAACGAAGGAGTTGATCGGGTGCATTAGAAGGGAAGTGCTGTTCACGAACCCGGTGAGCGTCTGCCAGCCTCCATTCGACATCCTTTTCCCTCTCAGGGTCCACGTTGGAGCCAGCCCAAGCTGGGTTTGGGTAGAAACCATAGCAGAAGGTTCCTCTGATCTTGGCATCGCGCAATCCTTTGATGGCTGCGTCCGCATGACTGGGACTGTTCATGATATGGGAGTGGTCAATGAGGTAAGTGATACCATTGTCGACGGATTCAAGAGCTCCACAATAGTTGCCCAGGTAGGTATCCTCGACAGAGTAGCAGGATCCGTAAATGTGCCTCACATTCAGCAAGTAGTCGGACAGGACAAAGTCAGTGCAGATAGTCCTGAGTTGGGTTTGCCACGTGTGACGGTGAGTATCGACGAACCCTGGAGACACAATGGCATCTGTTCCATCAATGACTTTGTGATCGGAATGTTCGAGGTTTGGGCCCACTGCTTTAATGAAGCCATCCTCAATCACAACATCGCAGTTGTGGACATTGCCGATCGTCTCGTCAACAGAGAGCACCGTCGCATTCTTGATTATGTACTTGGACGCCATCAGGAACTGGCTGTGGCCTGGAGCTGAAAGACCTCGTAACTGACTGACTTTGTGAACAAATGCGGAGATTGCAATTTCTGATGGAGCTGTGTATAAATCTTGGACGATGTAGTGATTCTCGAAATCTCCTTGACCAGAACTCACAAGTCTTTATTATCTGACAACCCCACTTCGTACCTCGTCCTAGAAGGGCAAATGGATTTGATTGATCGCCCTCTCAATTCAGCCAATCAAAGAATGGTTAAGGTTTTAGGAGTTTGATTAAGCGGGCAAGTAAATAGATGTCAGATGTTTGCAAGTCAATTCGATTTCGAGAATGACTGTAGGCCACGGTCTTGAATGTGATCTGCTCGATCAGTATTTATATCGACCCCATGGATGAAAAGGGTGCGAGTGAGGTACATCTTCTGGGTTGAGTGAGAGGAAAACAATGGATTTACAACGGCTTTGCAACTCAGTCTCGCGCCTACACGGTCCATGCATCCGGGTTGCTGTTCCACACATCTTGTGATATGTTCACCAACGTCGGCAAGTTTGCGGGGAGCGGGGAGGCCAGTGTCCCTCCCCCTCTCACTGGTCTGGTCCCGCCGGAAAAGCCGAAAGCAAAGTGCGAGACATACCTTTTCGGCCTTTTGTGGGACGGGTTTCAAACCAGCTGCCGGTGCTTTCCCCATGGGCGGAGGGCTGTGCCGAGAGCGAGCTTCATGCGGAGAGACCGGATAAATGACACGAGGGCCTACCATTGTTAAAACTCTAGAGACAGGCTCACCTACGATGATATTTTTTTTAAGAGAAAAATTCTAGGCGTTGCGTTCTCAATCTCTGGAATGGCGAACTAAACAGCAACTACTACATACTGGTTTACAGTTGAGAATTACAAGTCTGCAAGCACAATGACATTCACGATCGGTTCAGTGCCAGTGATTCAAGTGCCTTTGCCGCCCCCAGAGACAGATGCAAAGTACGACAACGCCTATCATAGTGTCACTCTACTCAAGAAAGGACATAAAAAGAGCGTGGAAGCAGCCCCTTTTCAAGCTGATACAATTTTCGAGAAGGATATCCAACTGACTCTCAGAGATGGCGTACGTATCAGAGCGGATATTTTCCGTCCCGCAAACGATGCAGAGAAAGTCCCTGCTCTCGTGGCTTGGAGTCCGTATGGAAAGACCGGAAGAGGTAATATAACTTCAGACGGTTGAATTACTACCGAAGACCATTTTACTAACTTCCGCAAGGCTTCTTCTGCCTCGATTTAGTGCCCGGAAGGGTGGGCGTGCCGAAAAGTCGCCTCTCTGGTTACGAGAAGTTTGAAGCCCCAGACCCTGCCGAATGGACTGCACGAGGCTATGCAATCGTCAATGTGGACAATAGAGGTTCATGGGATTCTGAAGGCGACTTGATGTAAGAAAGAGTCAAAGCTATCTTCCGTCCTTGCTTTGCTTTGTACTGATGCTAAACCAAACAGCTGGTGGGGAACCGCCGAGGGAAGAGACGGATACGACGTTGTCGAGGAACTCGCGCAGCTTCCCTGGTGTAACCAAGCTGTCTCATTCGTTGGCAATTCTTGGCTGGGCATCATTCAGTGGTTCGTAGCCGCTGAGAACCCGCCCCATCTGAAGTGCATTGCGCCGTTCGAGGGTGCCAGCGACATTTATCGTGAAATCATTTGCCGCGGCGGTATACCATGCAAAGCATTCCTTCGGTTCCTAGCCGAGCAGCACTTTGGTTTGTTGGCCCATGTCATAGCATCATTCAAGCAGCTCTGCTAACGTGGTAACACTCAGGGAGAGGCACACAGGAGCACCTTGTATCAATGATTGAAAAGTATCCCTTAATGAATGACTACTGGGCGGACAAAAGGGCTCAGGTGAGCAATATCAATGTCCCTATATACGCATTGGCTAGCTACTCGACCGGATTGCATACGTTCGGGTCGTTCAGAGGTTACACTGAAGCATCCGTGACGAACAAATGGTATGTACTACTACTCTGAAAGGGTAGCTTTGCTTAAGATCCTCTGACCAGAACCTCGTTCTAGGCTCCGTGTGCATGCCACGCAAGAATGGCACGATCTTTACCAGCAAAAGACGAACGATGAATTGCAACAGTTCCTGGATCACTACACGAAAGGCAAGGATAACGGCTGGGAACAGATTCCCAAAGTCCGTGTCTCTATCTTACGTTACAACAAGGTAGTAAAGCCTTTTTTTGATTGTTTTTTAATTGGAGCAAACTAACTAAAGTCCCGATCAAGGAGCCCATAGTCAACCATATCTTCCCAGCGTGGCCCATCCCATCTACCAAACAAGAGCAACTCTACCTGTGCCCAAACGCAGCGCTATCCCAGGACGCCCCCTCAAGAGAGACATATATTTCTTACAAGTCCGATGTCTCTTTTATGCAGATGGACAAGGATTCAGAGGAACTGAGCTTCCATTTTTCTTTTAAGGAGACAGCCTACTTGGTTGGGAATGCGCAAGCAACTTTGTATATGTCGTGCCCAGACCATGATGACATGGACGTCTGCGTGCAATTACGTAAAGTTGACCAAAATGGCCGAATCCTTCAACAAATCAATATCCCGTCGAAAGACTCAGGGATTGAAGAGCCTGATGTTGAGAGGATCAACCCCCTTGTATACCTCGGACCTAGTGGATATCTTAGAGCAAGTCACAGGTTGATTGACCGGGATGCTTCTATTCCAAGCTTCCCTGAGCATGATTACACTGAGCAGCACAAGGTCGATCCGGGTACTATTGTCAGGCTGGACATTGGGTTTTGGCAAACTGCCATTGCCTTTGATGCGGGTGAGGGGCTTTTATTGAAGATTTCTGGCCATAGTATGACCCTGGCTGAGTTCCCTGCTCTTCGCGGCAACGAAAGCTTGGAGAATGTTGGAACTCATCATGTTCATATTGGTGGTTCTCATGCTAGCTATATAAACATCCCTCTTGTTACACTTTAGATATTAACTAGCTAATCTTCTGTTGGAATCCTACCATTTAGATTCCGGAGCAGTAACCGTTACTTCAATTTTTCCCCATACAAAGTGGTCAGGCGCTAGACCGAATCAGGGCTATTACTTCATTTTTGAGAATTGTTACTTCATTTCTACTGTAAAGTGCCATTCTAAGTGATTTAGATCCTAATTTTTGATTTGTATGTAAATAAAGTATAAAATTGAAAGACTAACTAAATTTTAAGAGAACTATCTAATATTATATGATATAAATAGAGGAAGAAATATTAATAATTTAATATCAAGATTAGAGATGGTATGTGTGGGTTGGGGCAGGTTAAGAGTAGACTTCCGCATAACCCAACTTGGGTCGACACCTTTAACCCAAAACCTAACCCAGCCTGGGTCTAGATTGAGCTTTTCTAACCTAGATCTAATCTAGACCTAATACTGGGGCCCTAATAAAACCTATTAAAACCTAATATAACCTAACTTTTGTATAATTTTAATTATAAACTTATATAGTTATTAAAATATTATACTATTTTTTATATTTATTCTAGGTAATATTAACTATTATTATATATTTATAGTATAAATCTCTTTAAAATATATAATATAAATTAAGATTCTTTCTATTTAGACTTAGTTTATAATTAATTACTAATAAAAATATTAAGAGAAAGTAAATAAGAGAAATTAAAATTAGAAGCTTAATATTCTAGCTAGTTTATATAAAAATATATATATATATATTTTATATTATAAAGATATATAATAACAATACTTAGTAAATCTTTCTAAGCTAAAAATATTATTTTAAAAATATTAATCTATTCTAGTCCTAGATTAGCTTAAAGAATAAAAGAAAAATATTATAAATTAATTTTATAAAAAATATTTAAATAAAATTTTTATAATTATTTTATTAATTATTTTATTAGACTCTTATTATTTAGTAGTATAAATAATTACTTTAATAATTATCTTATTAAAAATTAATTATTCTTATAAGCTCTTTCCTATAATATATCTTAAAATTTTTAAAGATCTAGAAATAATATTAGAGTAAGAATTAAAAATTTTCTAGATTATTTAGATTTTAATTAGATTTTAATTAGATTATTACTAGATTTTTTAGATTTTAATTAGATTCTTTTTAGATTTATTAGGTTTATTAGATTTTTATTAGATTATTACTAGATTTTCTAGACTAGATTTATAGATAAATAGATCTTATAAATAAATTAAATCTAATTAATTTATATATTATTTTCTATTTATTTTTTTTATTTTTTACTTTAATAATTAAACTATTAATTTATTTTAATATTCTTAAATATTCTTATTTTATAAATATTTATTTTTTTTTTTATCTTTTTTTTTATCTATTAAATTAATTAATTATATTATTATTATTATTTATTCATATTTAACGTCTATATGCAACCTTATGGGTTATGACAGACACGTGTTTGAGTAGGGCCCTAGGCCTAGGGCCTAGGGGCTCACCTCTAAGAGTTTCCAACAGTATGTAATTCTAGGCCTTAATCTCGCCCCCATACAGCGTATCTGCTAGGGACTTTTGGGCGTGTTTATAGGCTACTATATCTATAAGAATCCCTTATAGTTTCCAACATAGGGGCACCCCTAGCGAGCAAGGGCTCTGGTGGCCGCGCTTAAGCACTAGAGTATCTATCCCTCTATCCAACCCTCTTATCCTCCCACTCCCTTAGGGCTTCCCACCCCCATTAATCCCCTAGTTCTGCCTCTTTAGTGGCGCGAGCGGTATTCCTAAAGAGGTTAATACCTCTAAGAAAATAAAGTAGCACTAGTATGGCCTTAGGCTTATTAAATAGATATATCTCTAGAGCATCCTTTACCACTATAAATAAAAGAACTCTAATGTTAATAAGCTCTTAATAAAAAGCCTTTCTAGACTTAGAGTGTCTATAGCATTTAAAGAAGATATAAAAAGTTATCTCTTCTAGTACATTACAGGCCCTATACTCTAAGGAGTCCCAGGCACTAATTTTATATAGATATAAGCCTATTAGAATATATCTAGTCTTTAACTAATAATAATAACTAGCTAAGCGTTTTAATATTTTCCTAGCAGCCCTATCTAACACCTATTCTTATAATATTCTATAGATCCTTCCTCGCTAATAAGTCCTCTAAACGATATTCTCACAGGCCTACTCTTATATTATTTTACTCCTCACTTCAGTGCAGACACGCCTAACCTAGATTAATAATAGGTCTTCGAAGCTAGGCCCCATGGGCTTAATAGCAGCATATTTAGCAGCCTAGTCTATAAGCTCATTTCCTTCCACTCCACTATGCCCAGGCACCCACTATATTATAACTAGACGACTACTAGAGACTAGATATAACACTACCTTATAAGCCTTAAGAGCTAGGACCTGTCTAGGTTCTAGTTTTATTATTTATAGACAGTTAATAACATTTTTAGCATCAAGAAGGATATAAATAGGCCCTAGAAGATGCCTATTTAGTGTCTATTCTAATGCTAAAGCAACAGCCACTAATTCTATATTAAAGACCTTATATCCAGTACTTATAAGCACTTCAAGGCTCTTCTATAAGGCTCTAGGCATTAGTTAGAGCGCCATACCAGCGCTAATATATCTATTTTCTTATCTAAAGCTGTCTGACTAGAGAGTTATTTTTAAATACTATTAATTTACTTCTTATAATACTATCTCTATACTAGTAATCTAGATAGATCTAGAAAAGGCCTCTTATACCTACTATATAGTATATTTAATCCCCTCTAATGAGTTCTTAGTTAGATATTAAGCTAGATACTTTACTAGTCTTTAGCCTATCTATTTAAGCGCTTAAGTTCTATTTTAAACCTATTCTTAATTATCTAAGGGCTGCTCTTTAGGCTAGATATAGATATCCCTATATTAAAGCATAACTAGAAGTAACTACACTATTAAATAAATATTAAATAATAATAGAAGTTTTATTATATATCTTGCTTTCCTCGCATCTAATAGCACACTCACTAGCTCTAGGGTTATCTCCTAAATTAGGGCCCCTATTAATGTCTTTAGAAGCATGCCTATAATGGATCTTGCTTAGTAATTAATAAGGTATTATAAGCCTTAAGCCTATATTCTTTAGCCCTGCTACTAGAGCTTAGAGCCTTAGAGAGCTTAAGCTTATATAATAGCTCACTAGAATCTCTAGACAAGCTCTAGGGTAAGGTAGACTTCCGCATAACCCAACTTGGGTCGACACCTTCAACCCAAAACCCAACCCAGCTTGGGTCCGGGTTAAGCTTCTCTAACCCAGACTCAACCCAGACCTAATACTAGAGTCCTAATAAAATCTATTAAAATCTAATATAATCTAACTTTTGTATAATTTTAATTATAAACTTATATAATTATTAAAATATTATACTATTTTTTATACTTATTCTAGATAATACTAACTATTATTATATATTTATAGTATAAATCTTTTTAAAATATATAATATAATTTAAGATTCTTTCTATCTAGATTTAGTTTACAATTAATTACTAATAAAAATATTAAAAGAAAATAGATAAAAGAAGCTAAAATTAGAAGCTTAATATTCTAGCTAGTTTATATAGAAATATATATATATATATCTTATATTATAAAGATATATAATAGTAATACTTAATAAATCTTTCTAGATTAAAAATATTATTCTAAAAGTATTAATTTATTCTAGTCCTAGATTAGTTTAAAGAATAAAAGAAAAGTGTTATAAACTAATTTTATAAAGAATATTTAAATAAAGCTTTTATAATTATTTTATTAATTATTTTATTAGACTCTTACTATTTAATAATATAAATAATTATTTTAATAATTATTTTATTAAAGATTAATTATTTTTATAAGCTTTTTTCTACAATATATTTTAAAATTTTAAAAGATCTAAAATAATATTAGAATAAGAATTAGAAGTTTTCTAAATTATTTAAATTTTAATTAAATTTTAATTAGATTATTATTAGATTTTTTAAATTTTAATTAGATTCTTCTTGGGTTTATTAAGTTTATTAGATTTTTATTAGATTATTACTAGATTTTCTAGACTAGATCTATAGATAAATAGATCTTATAAATAAACTAAATCTAATTATTATTATTATTTATTCATATTTTACGTCTATATGCAACCTTATGGGTTATGACAGACACGTGGTCGAGTAAG
>JAMAGM010000091.1:0-25945 GCA_023626175.1 Talaromyces sp. PX1902
TCAGTTTTGTTAACGTTCATTCTTCTTTGTTGACCATTGCGGACACGCTTCTCATCATTTCGTTCATTTGGGACATAATATTGGCGGTCATCTTCTGCATTTCAGCCATGATCCTGGTTTCCATATCGTCCTTCATGGATCTGATCTCTTGCACCTCCTGCCGAATCTGATCAATTTCTCTTCTCAGTGCTGCATTTCCCACACTAGAATCCTGTGGAGTGCTTGAATCGTCATCTTTCAACGGAACTCTGAACGAAGCCTTCTGACCCCGTTCTTTCCAGTAGTCATCAAAGCGATGTCCCGCTTCGTCCCCATAAAATTTGGTCCAAGCAGACCGTGTGAACACTTCATACCATTCGGCATCAGTATTCGGATCCCGTATACCGATAATACAGTGTTCTGGAGGCATGGTCCTGCCCGAAGGCGTCCGTGGTCCCTTACGAACCGCACCGAGAAACAAGAGATTCTCAACCCCCGTTTTCTTTGTCAGCTCCAACAGGTCAGAGAAGTATTTGCGTGAGTATGTGATGCCATGGCGGCGCTCTCCATAATATTCTCCTATCTTCAACTTGTTTTCCTTGCCGTCTTTGAAATAGCCATCGATTGCAGTCTGGCCGACCTCTTTACCAGTTTTCATGGAGTATTCGCCATCATTCCAGACCAAAAAATTGTACCGTGGCAGTCTCTTCTCCTTCTGGGCATCACCTTCTCCCTTTGAATGCTGTGCAAAATATTCATTGTAACGGAGTATTTTTCCTCCGTCGAGTGTCGATCCGGCGGGGACAGACACACCAATCTTGGTCGACACACTCCGAGAGCCCATCAGCTCAGACAAAAATGAGCTGGAGACAGAAGTTTTGGTTTCGGTGATCGGCTGGTCCTCTCCCTCGTCATCACTGGCGTCAGTCATAGGATCGTCATCCCCTCCTTCATAACCCTTGATGGCATCCATAAGTACTATACATGGTAAGCGAAAAATTAGATGAACCTCGTGTCTATATCGGCATACTCTGCATAGCCTTTTCTGCGTGAGGCTCTTTGTTCCATTCTGGGCTCAGGAGCCACTTCCAACTGGCTAGCTTCACTTCTCGGTCATCGTCACTTGTGGCTTCCAACAAGTCTACGAGCCCCAAGTCCGGGTTCTGGAGGGCCCTGTTGATGGCAGCTTTGGACGAGGCAACCTTTTCAGCAAGGGAACTTTCTGCCTGTTCGACCTCTGTCTATCATTAGTGACGTCCTGTGCCTTTCCACATCACGTACTTTGAAGTGCCTTTTTGGCGTCCTCCGAAGTTTCTTTATTGAGAACCTCTTTCAGAGCCGGCACTCTGGACTGGAACGCCTCGGTGGTCCAAACTCCTAAAACGCCAAAATCAGTCTCATTATCCTCAATACTTTTGATGAGAGCTGCGATTCGTTTGGCTCGTGTTTTCGCATTATTGTTTGTTTGAGGCAGCTGTGGCGGTTCCGGCGTGCTTTCCGGCGTGAAGAGCCCGGTAGAGATAGCCTTGCCATCCTTGGTCTTCTCCTTATAGGCATCTACAAGTGTCTGCGGAATTTCCACGGATTGAACTAGCGCCATTTTGATTATCTGCCAACCTGTCTCGATGGCAGTAAAGACAGTGATAAATTGTCATTTGAAAACAAGGGGAGATGGCCATTTTATAATAATTCCAGTCACGTTCCGGATAGGTTTTGATCAGTCAACTAGACTGTCGCGTACAAAGTGTTCAGACAGTTACAATCCATTCTGGAGTTCTGTTCGCCAGCGCAGAAGGGCAACATGCCTCGTTTCTTGCTCATGTTCTCTTTCAATATCCGACAATCTCACGTAACGAAAGTACGCGGTCGCTGTCGCGGACATGACCATCACCACGACGGTTAGAATCACGGTCAGAAGTGCCATGATAGACCAGTCTCCGTCTTGCGCGGAATAAATATTGACCAGCGTGGTCAGAAAGCCGGCGAGTGCATTTAGGATCGTAGGCCTATAGGGTCAGTAGCTGGAACGTAAATCAGGATAGGCTACGGACCGAAATAACTGAGAGAGCCAAATGTAGTTGTACCGCCATCTCCATGTGAGCCATACCAATGCAGCTGCTCCGATGTCGCTGATGAATCCACTTAGATCGGATTACATCGAATATCAAACCCCGACCCCAATAATTACGCCGTATCTCTCCATCGTGAGTTTGATCAATTCTTATTTCTTATACAAGTTTATTCAAGCTCTTTCGTAGTCTACACACCCCCAAATGCTGCTGCCTACGGATTCTCGATCTTTGACAAACAAACCGGTAGGTCCAGGCATATCAAACAAAGCGATTTCTACTCCTATAAAAGCCAGAAACTATAATAGTCTCTCTTGCCGTTTCATTTCTTCTTTATCCACCAATATAGCATGTGAGGCATATATTCGCATATTTCGTGTACGCAGTGCATCTGTCCCCCTTGATTTGGCATATCCATTCGTCATTTCGGAAGCGGACGAGCCTGCAGATTGGGGATCCCATTTTCTATGATTTCCGATTTAATTGCGCTTTTTTTTTTTTTTTAAATAATGCTTATATAGTTCATCTAGGTGATGGACTGTACTGTACTATAGTGATATGTAGCACAGTGAAGAATGATTGATCAGTATTGGTGTCTCGCGTTGTACCAGACAGTAAGCCACGCTTCTGGCTCGGTCTTCTATAGTGATTAGGAAACGTACCGTATACCGAAAGCTCGCCCACCAGAATGATCTGCCAACGAGTGGCCGTCCTCGCTGATTTTGCTCCTCGCACCGGCTGTCGATTTCATCATGTTGGTCCGAGTGTCCTGCGCTTGCCATAGAAAACGATGAGCACGGGCGATGAGGAAGTGAAGCGATATGATATTCACACCCCTCATA
The DNA here is from genome assembly GCA_023626175.1 of Talaromyces sp. PX1902. Lineage (NCBI taxonomy): Eukaryota > Fungi > Ascomycota > Eurotiomycetes > Eurotiales > Trichocomaceae > Talaromyces > Talaromyces sp. PX1902. Next base: position 2,891 of record JAMAGM010000091.1, read on the forward strand.
TTCTCTCGAGGTGAACAAGAGTGTGACCAAGGCGTCTCACCAGCCGAATTCCGGCCCAAAATCACACTTGCTGAGACAAATGACTAGGAAACCTGTCCGGGAAAAGGCCCTGACAACATTCCTGGGTTTCGTGAGGGTTAAAGTGGGGATGTTGTCGCCTGTTCGGCTGCGAAACGCCCACTGGCCACCTAAATCGTCGAGCGTTCCATTTTTGTCGGTCACCATACCCGCTGAAAATTTGTCTGATGCCCGTCATTTGGGGCTATGTTGACGGGGTCTTTCCGCCGGAGTCCATGTAATGGCTCGCTCGATCGGTTGGGCATCGTGCAACAAATGAAGCTCTGTTGTAAAATGAGGTTGATGGTCAGGCTTTCATAGTGGAAAGACGCAGTAAAGTGAACCCATCGTGTTGTACAGCAGAGGAGTTGAAAATTAATCTGATGGTTGTCTGTGTTAGATGATTTTATCCGTGTTTTCTCTTCCACATATTGAGAAGATGAAGGACGATCGTCTCTCCTTTGAAGCACAGAGTCATTCAGCAGGCGAACGGTGGCCACAACTCCTCGTGTAGTCTCCAGAGCTTATTCGACATATGTGCCACCATCAGCATCCAATCCTTTCTCAGGACAAAAGTGATGCCGATGAACCGCCGTTAAGTGAAGAGTGCTCTCTGATCTAGACGACTCCAAATCATCGGTTTACGACATACTGTGATTGAAAATTATGCTTATTTCTACACAGCTGACGGTTATATTCTATCGGGAGATGGTCTCAGTATTATTAGACAGGTTTATGCCGCTAGCGAATAACGTAGAGGTTTTCCTTATTTTTCTTTTTTTTACCCTCCCAGCTTGCACTCAAAGGATAGTAATTTTTTAACAATGTGAGGTGAATCAAACACTCTTCTTGTTACAGCTGTGAATAAATCACCAAGCACATGGCTTGGAAAGCAATAGTGCATGCTATGTGGAGAGATTTCTTAGATAAATGAGTTGATAACACTGAACCTCAGAGGCTTGGCATGTATTAAAGGCCAAATGGATCATGTACCCCCGCGTGGATTTGATGCAGCACATAAGGAATGGGGTGGGGGTAATGAAACCCTTCTCATCAAGACATATACATACCTTCATCCAGTGTCTCAACTTAATATCGCGGGGGTCAGGGTAAATGAGATCATCAATCCATCCATCCAACTGAACAAGATTTAAACAGAAACACATCCCCGAGTTTGCTCCACATCATCTGACAAGATATTCCGTTGGGTATGTTAGCTCGTTGAACGAATTCTCCTAGGAACATCAATTGGTACGATAAAATAACGATGTGCATTTAAATTAGACTGAAAAATTTGTTCCTATCCCTACATTAATGTCGCCCATGACATGATGTGATCCCACGCCTCTTGATGAGTCCAGGTTGAGGAGGCAGATATATCGCTATTTTCGGACCATTGCAGGCTTTCTTTTCTCGGATCAACACAACCAGGGTCTGGGTAAGATGTCTTAGTCCTGAACGAAATTCATATAAGCTAAGGCAGCAGGGAAAACGTCGCCATCAAGGTCACTATTCAGGCCGCTTTTTTGGCCACTAGCAGGCGGTTCGGTATGTATATGCTTGTGACGAGCATGGGCTGAGAATGGGCGTGAAAGATCTCGATGAGGTGAGAAGATGGGCGAGTCTGAAACATGTTGACTGTCCACTGCCGAGAAATTTCGTAGCCTTGAGTTCGTCATGATATCATGATATGGCGGTTCTAGAATTGTATGACTTGGAGTTGTACTATGCTTTCCTAGATTTTCAATCCCGGGCCCTTGTCTGTGGTATCGGGATGCAAGGCCAGCCGAGCGAGGATGTCATGGACCATTGGATTGCCATTATTATTCAAGCCAACAGGGTGCCCCAACCAACCATCTCCGCGGATAAGTCGTTTGTACAATACCTGGAGGCCACGAACGAGACAGCTCTGCTGAAATTTCAATAATCTAGAATAACTGCAATATTGCGCTCAGAGTTGACGAATGAGCCACAAAAGTAGTGAGTCTCTATGAATAAGAAAAAGAACGAAAAACAGGGGGAAAATAATAATTATTGCTCACCCCGTCGGATGCCTTCGACGCTGGCGGTCCCTTTTATGCAAAAATGTGCACGATATCTTCCTTTGAGAACACTTGTCGCAAGGTTGTTTGCCGTCGCACTAGACAATGAACGTCAGTCAACATTGTCTGGTGAAGGAAAGCAGTAGGGGGGACACTTGCCCTGACTTTCTTTCTCCTACAAGGATCGCATGCTTTGGCGACTCTAATGTGCGCCGTTGTACCCTAACACTCTCCTGTAGGTCGAGAGCTGTCTATGGCAATGGCATTTGTTGATGTAGACATCTCAGTATGCTATTCCCTAAAATATAATCATATCCTTTATTTACACAATGAAGACCAGATTAGCTCGGACGATGAGTGTCGGAGCCTCGGAATTGATGAACAGTAAACGATATGGGAGGGCAAAAGAATGTCTACGTGGGATCAGCCAGCTTTCTTTTGAAGCGGCCGTGATGGAATATTTGCCCCTTGTTCAGAAGACCCAGAACGCCAAGTGATCCCGAAAGGCCACTATCGGGACTGCTGCAATGGGGTTTGAAGATCACATTAGAGTAAAGCCTGTGAGAGCCCGAGATGCGTTGACTTCGGGCTTCCCGGGGATACTATGGGTCTGAAAATTCAAGTCGCCGTCCGTCGGCATGGCCTTCCAAAGTCGCCGATTAAAATAGCAGCCGCATGAAGATTAGCTTTTAAATAGAAGCTGCTCCTGATCTCCTCGTTTCAAAGACAATTGCTTTTATCCGATCTGTTAATTAGCTTATTGGCTCGCCTTCGAGAACCAAAAATCCGACGGTCATGGATCAGACTGCACCACGCAATGCTGCTGGCTTTGCTGAGAAACAGGATGACCCAGAAGCTGGTGGTATGAAGTCGACGTACTTGATTAACGATGTGGTCCAGAATTACGCATGGCGAAACATCAACGTTCAAGTCAAAGATCGCGTTACGCGCGAGCCTTTGTCCATTCTTTCAGATGTCAATGGCATAGCTCGCTCCGGGGAAATGATTGCTATTATGGGGCCTAGTGGATCAGGAAAAACCACTCTCTTGAACGCCATTGCTCACCGCGTCGCAGCCGCGCATGCAACCACCACCGGTGACCTGTTAGCCAATGGACAGGCAGCAAGTCTGCAAACAATACGAGACTTGTCCAGTTATGTTGAGCAAGACGATGCTCTTATTGGAAGTCTGACAGTCCGGGAAACAGTGGGTTTTGCGGCTGGTTTATCATTACCGAGGTGAGAATCGACTATTCCACTTCCATTTGAGAAAAGTGACGGGATATCTGCTAAATACTTTTGGTCTTGTTCCCTATAGCTCCGTCTCCAAATCCGATAGACTAAGAAGAGTCAGTGACCTGATTGCAAGCTTTGGATTACAAGACCAAGCCCATACTATTGTAGGAACACCCATCAAGAAGGGCCTCAGTGGTGGACAGAAGAAAAGACTTGGAGTTTGCAGCCGACTAGTCACCGGTCCTAAGATTATATTTCTTGACGAACCAACTAGTGGATTGGATTCGACCCTTAGCTTTGAGGTGATGAATTACATCAAGAAGATTGGGCGAGAAAATAATGTGAGTTTATCTTTCTCCGGAGTGGCAACTACTTAGGTCATGATGCTAAACAAAAATGCAGCTCATTGTGATTGCTTCCATACATCAGCCCTCGACAGCTACATTTATGCTTTTTGACAAACTCTTTCTTCTCTCGCGCGGCAAGACTTGCTATTTCGGTCCTATCGCGGAAGCCCGGGGATATTTTACCAGGACTGGATATCCAATGCCTTCAGAGGTCAACCCAGCGGAGTTCTTCTTAGATCTGATCAACACCGATCTCGTCAAAGAAGGTGATGATGTTGTTGCCCGCACCAAAGACATCACTGAGAAGTGGCTGGGGTCTGCGGAAGCGATCACAGTCCATAAGGAGATTGATGACGTGATCACAAACGCACAGCATCCAGAGAGTTTTGTCCTGCGGCTTGCAGATATTAAAGTACAGAAACCTGACCGATGGACGATTCCGCTGGTCCTCCTCCAGCGCGCATGGATCAAATCTTATCGTGATATCGTTGCGTACGGCATTCGCATTATCATGTATTTGGGCCTGGCTATTCTGATGGGTACGGTCTTTCTGCGTTTCAGTCCCACCCAGGAATACATCCAGTCGTACATAAACGCTATGTTTTTCAGTTCTGCTTTCATGTCCTTTATGGCCGTGGCTTATGTCCCTGCTTACTTGGAGGACCAGGCAACCTTCTTCAAGGAACGGGCAAATGGCATTGTCGGCCCATTGGACTTTATGGTGTCCAATTTCATCATTGGGCTGCCGTTTCTGTTCATCATCACCTTTCTCTTCTCCGTTGTGGAATACTGGTTGACTGGGTTCCGTGTCAGTGGCACTGGATTCATGACCTTTCTCCTATGGCTTTTCTTGGATTTGCTGGCTGCCGAATCGTTGGTTGTGTTGGTGTCTTCCGTGTTTCCCGTGTTCGTCGTTGCTCTCGCAGTCACCGCATTTGCCAATGGCTTATGGATGTGTGTGAATGGTTTCTTAGTTCCCATCACAATCTTGAACGCCTTCTGGAAATATGTGTTCCATTACATTGATTATCAGGCGTATGTATTCCAAGGCATGATGGTCAACGAGTTCAAGCACCGTGTCTACTCCTGTGCCGAGACTACAGCGGGCCAATATCAGTGTTCGTACGACAGCAGTCTGAACTCGCAAGGTCTCATTGCTGGGGTTGATGTTTTGAAGACCTACGACATCAATCCCAATATAATGGGAGAATGGGTTGGTATTATGGTCTCCATCATAGTCGTGTACCGCTTGCTTGGCTACTTGGCCTTACGATTCAGACGATCATAACGTTCTGTATATCAACAGACGTCACTTGTCCTTTTGAATACGAGTGCCAAAAATGGGTGGGGCGCAGTCGATGTAAGTTACTCGGGCTTTTGTGGCGAATTTTTGAATTATTCTTCGGATTAATGTTTATTGTTTAATTCAGTGAGTTCTTCGAATTGTCTGTTACTCGTTTAAATCTCTTGTGTTCTCATCTCTCTCTGATCAATTTTCCTTCCGTTCTCTCTTCTCTAAATGTTTTATGCTATTCCAAAAATCATTTTATGTTGGACAAAAATAGATTTGACCGTATGTTGTAGAAAATGATATAACGTGGATGTGAGTTGTGTCTTCCAAAATTAGAAATCTACATTGGACAGACAGCTCAACCAGTCCAACAATGAACGCGTTTCTAGTCTTCTGTTAGTCTTATCAATCCATGTTGGCTTTTCGAGTCGGTATCTCACTTACATATCCTTATCGTTCGCTCTATAGAACGCTTTCTTCTCAGACAAATTCCTCTCTATTAACTCCTTCACGACGTGCTGCCGTACCAAACCCAGCTATTCTACGGATGCTTCCCCTGCGCACGCCGCTGGTAAATTCCTGGAGTATTTTCAGCACCTCGAGCGGACGATACTTTCCGGTATACCAAGGGGCTCAGAGCATGTTTCACGTCCTTGTTTTGACAGACATTGATGAAGATCCCGCTAGGTCACATCCGATTCGACCAGGGCTTGCATCTCAATGCCCTCTTGTTTTACTTCTTTTAAGCTGAAACCAAGATTAAGATGTTTTTCAAGGCTTGGAAATATCGAGAGACCCAGTTTAAATTATGAGTTCAGAGCGTCTTTAAATGCTTTTTATGACATTGACGTGGCACAAAGCACTACTTCTCAAGCAATTGAAAACATGATTGCAATGCCATGTGGTTTATTTCATGAGCGATGTAGATTGTGAATAATGAGAGGTTAGCGCCTCTGCATCATCCCTAAAAGCTGGTCTTTGACGACATAAGCTAAAGGCCACGCCTCCGCGAGAATATCCATTGCTCTCATTCCCAGCTCAATTCTAGAAGTGAAAATTTCCACATCATGAGAATCGCGCTTGTTCGGAGTCTGAATGAGGTTATTATGATTATTGCGATGATGACAGGGTTGTGCAGCAACCACATGTACCATGATGGACATTGCCAATGCACATATCATGAAAGGGGTGTTGCATTTGATACAATCAACCGAGGAGCCGCTAACAACGCTAGTCGTAATCATATTCAATAACGTGCCCGCTGTTCGTAGTGTTTTCAGAGAATGCAAATCATATCTGTATTCATACGATTCCTCTGCTGCAATCTCTGCAGGGGGACCAGGACTCACACTTCTGATGCATGAAGGCATATTGCGAAACAGGCCGAAGCGGAGATTGGACTGTGGATAATGAAGGTAGATTATTGCTCTATATCACAGACATCAGAAAATCCCTCGTCTTTTGCGTTCACCTGGGAAGACTTTTCAGCAGCAACTCACAAGAACATTATCATCTGCGACTGGCTCTTCATTTGGTATTCAAGGACATCATATCTATTGTGGAAGCCCCGGTTGTTCCTCGCTAATCGTATCATCAGAGAGGCTAATCGCGCATCTAAAGTTTCGAAGTCGACTTCGTCCACACATAGCATGGCATTTTCCCTCTCTGTGACTGATTGTACCATCCCCCATAGTCGGGTGGCTTCGATGCGATGAGAAAAGGATGAAAGTGTTTCTTCCGCATAGTCGTCAAGGCCGCGCCACGAATTCTGAAGTTGTGAAAGAGTTTTGCCTTTTGGGATAGTCTTGATCAAAATACACATTAGAATTACCGACATCAGACAAAAAAATTCAATCGAGCAAAGGTGTTTTGGGGTTCGTCAAATTTACATCAGCTGCAAAATAGATCGTTTCGTCACAGGGCAGTTCCATTTCCAGCAATTCTTCCCCTTGATACACAATACACCGAATACCATAGTTGCTCGGACCTGCGAAGCTCTTAAAAAGATGCGCCACAACATATAATTCCCAGAAGGTCCGGCGCCAACTCTCCTCGAGAATTGCCTTTCCAATCGAGTTCTGGCTGGCGAACGATCTATTTTGCATACCTAATTGATTGGCCAAGTCAAGAGCGCTCTGCAAATAATATCCGGCTTGGTCTTCGTTGCAATGGGAATGATTCACAATTGCAGCGAGTAACAAAGTCTGTACCTTGAACCCCGTGGAAGGAGAATCGTCATTTATACCCAGATCAGCCGCTTTCTGGTATCGGTCTCTTGCAGACGGGACAGGATGGAAGTGGGCGCCTATCAATTGCATCATAGAAATTAAGGAAGGTGGCAGCAATTGTGCTATGTCAGGGGTACCGAGAGCGATGTGGGGAAGAATGAATGGGTGGGAGGCGTGAAAATACTTGTAATAGAGCTTGATCATGGGGTCAGAAACGATGTTCCGGTGCGGTGTCGGAGCGTCCACCACGCATCTGGTCTCTTCACCAGGATCTGATAAACCAACCAGCGGCTGGGGTCCCTCGTCTGGTAACGGAATAGAATCCTGGTCCAAAACTCAGAAAAGAGGACACTTCAACTACATTAGAGTAAAGGGGCATACCTCTGGCATCAACCATTCGAGCAAAAACTTTTCACTATTCTGAAGCAGAGCATCGAAGCTGTTATGGACCTCCGAGCTGATGACTGGTGGCATACAGAACGACGAAGTAGATGAAGCACCGGCATCGATTGACTCGAAGGGGGGAGAGCTTGTAGAACTTTCGCGAGCTACGGCCTTCTTGCGCAAGCCACGTTTTGAGGCCACATAGTGACACCTTAGACCAGCATCGTCGCATCTCGAGCATATTGGCAGCCTGGCGTCACATTTCAGGTGACGCTGGCGACATGGAATGCACGCGAGCGAAGACGGATTTCGAGAGTTTGACCTTAATGCCATTGGTATGCGGTCATCGAAACAGAACGAGCATGTATTCCGGAATTTGTGGAGGGAAAATGTTTGTACGTAACAATGTGCTTAGTAAACAGGCAAATGTGAGGATTTGGTTAAGAAAACATTTTATTGAAGCAAACTGGAGTGGGGTCGGCGACTTCGGGGTCTCCACACTTTTTGGACATGGGAAGATGTCCCCGAGAGTCCTCGTCATCCAGGAATTCATCTCGTCACAGCAGCCCCACAAGTGCCGATGCTGCGACGAATAACAGCAATCACAGCTCCCGAAAGATCTTCTCTCGATCGCGCGCATTAGTGCCCCCACAGCAAGCAAGGCCTCTTATTCTCGGTGCCAAAGACCTTTCACCTTCACCCTAGGAATATGGCAGGTACAAAAATCGACTGGAGAATCAAAGTGATCGCCAAATTCCGACGCATCGTCGCCAGCAGCAACTTTCGACATGACCTCTTGAAGAGGTCATTATTGGTCGTGGATGCACGAGGGCAAAGGGTCGTTGTCGTGACGCTGTTGGAAAGGGGACGGATGATAGAGGGGGCATCGACAACGTGGATACGTGTGATATTATAGATAGATTCAAAACCTCCTTCATATTTTACACACGTTCTTTATTTGCTCCACTTTCCAAGCTGAGAGAGAGGAAAGATGAAGGGTATTTCCAGTCTGTCTGTAATAGAACTAGAGCTGTGTAATGTAGAACAATATACTATAATAGGAGTACAATGTTGAAATAGAAAATGAATTAGATCGATACTTATAAACATCCAAGGCTATTATTAAGATACGTATCATGTCTGCGATGGTGCCTCTTTGAATGTATGATTGTTCCTGAAAGCGCCCTTGTGGTTCGTAAGGCCCGATATGTTGGAGAAATGTACTTGACTTTGGCTATGCTACTGTATTGTATTTTCAGAATTTCCGTTAGCACTGTGGCGTTACTCCAAGGTCTATCACAAATAGCAAGTCACAAGCCAGGAAATAAATTTGCAGGGTATCTTTTCATCAGATTCTCCGCTCGCAGCAAACATCGGGTGTACCGATTCTCCAGCGGTTCTGCGATATCATGTAACACCAGAGCACATAGAGCGCAATGCACAAAAGTTTGAGCTTCGTCCAGCGAGGCAATTCTGTGACTTTAGTGCAGTGTCTTCGATGCGCCATTGCCAATATTAAACGACGGCCACCCTATATGTGCGTTGCTACATGCGCATTGAGCTTCAAGGGGCGTAAGCCAGGCCATTGGTGGCGACAGGATTTCAAGGTCGACGGTGCAATACTGGCTGATTCAGTGGTGCCGTCAGTAGCATTCTGCCTGTCATTGTGCTCTTGGTCTTTTAGGTGCGATGGCGACATAGACGGCGAACAGAGAAGCGAACACGGACGATGGAAGTCGTCCGGGGTTTTGTGGACCACGGGCCACCGCCAGTCACGCTAGACAACAGATCTTTAGTATACCATAATGGGTCAATGTGGCACAGCCTACAATTTCTGCATTGCGCGTAACCTTATCCATCGAAAGTTTTGCGTATACAGTGTCCAATCAAGAAAGCAGATATTGTCGTCAGCAATAGACTTTCCGCCACTCGATAAAACTACTATAGGACCATCCCCAAGCGTTGTAGGATCGCAAAAAGCCTTCCCCTCATAACGTAACCTCCAAACCAGGTTTGCCATCATGCAGCGAACGATCCTTTTCAGGTTCAATATCAGTTGATTGATTCCTGGAACGGCGGTCGACTCACCTGATATAGGGCCAAGGGAGCCAATTCTATTGCCCTGAGGAGTAATTTGATACCATACTGAAACAGGTGATTGCAAAAAGGATCATTGTACTCAAAGTGATTTGTCCATCAATATATAATTCGCATATGAAAGCTCTGAAGACAAGCCCTTTAACAAACTTTTGCATTGCAAATTCGGAGAAATAACAATCGTTCTCTCCAGCGACACGAGCTAGCCTCTGGCTGGCTTTGTCGAACTGGAAGCCGCGCCCGGGAACTGGTACACAGCCGAAGCAAGCTGGGACTTTGATTACCACGAAAATTACCAACGCTGATAAAAATGACCTCCGGGTTTGCTTTGATCGCGGAGATACTATGGACGAGGCGGCTCCATGCTTAATTTACTATGGTCCCGGCGATTTCCCCCTTACCGAAATAATAGTTACCTGGAGATTTTAAGTACGAAACAAATTCTTGATGAAACGGCGTTCGTTCGGTAGTAGGAAAGGAGATCACAATGGGCGACGATGAAATTAATGTATTGACAGGGACCCATCCTGTGCAATTGGGAAGGTTTCGAGTTGTGAGCAGTAATCGGAATTGAAACAGTATACGAAATCCCATTTGGTGTCGTACGCACTGTCTTGTTACTAGATGTACCTCAATGTTAGCCTAATCGCAATCAAGTGCTACTTCTCTTCCAGTCCTTCAGGAACCCTGACAAGCACAAGACGGTTCATACAACACCAAACAGGATTTCTTACCGCTCAAGACATCGAACGTGAGCGCAAACGGGAACGGACGCTGTCGGTACGAATTGGCGTACAATGGTTTTTTTTCTTTTGATTTCGCTAGATGACCCGGTCTGTCCCTGTGTACATGGTTAGCTAATTTGGTCATCTTCCACTCGATCTAGAGTGAGGTATTTATATCTCAACTTCGATGGCATTAAATTTGTCCTCTGCACAACTACTGCATTTTCAACAGACAGCCCCTAGACAACACTTTCCACAATAACAACAAAGGTATCATCAACTTGCATGACATTGACCTCTCTTTTAAAAACGCTCGTCCTAAGAGCTTTCTTTGCTTCAGTCTTCTAGTACGGAGTATGTACCTCGTACATCCTGTGCTAAGACTAAAGAATTTCTGTTCCGATATTCCTCCCTTTCTCTTTTTTTATAATACACTATATTAAGAAGCGGGAGTCTTTGGTCTGTTCGTGTAGAGACAGCCTAACTGAGTCCGACATACACGCTTAAGGGCCTGGCCAATCGCTATGGCTAGTCAGAGTCATCCTCTAAACATCCCTGAGCTTACGCCTATTGCCGATTATCAAGCCACTGGATCTTTATGGACCTTGTATTCACCATTACTTGCTTGTCATTATAGGCCAGTCATAATTTCAGCCAATGATCATCGCCGGGGAAGCATCCTGAATCTCCGACAGATCGGACTAAGCGTCATTTAAATCCACTATCCATGAACCTGCTCCATGATCTAGTATATATTTATTTGGTGTAATGGGGTTATGTAGTTTCCGATTACTAAAGCCCTTGAGCATTGACCTTCGTATCCAAGATTCAGTGACGTCGAGAAACCCCCGATTAAATTTGATTTCTTACTCCTTGATGGTCAGTGCTAAGCGGTACAGTATCATCGGACCGCTTTTGAGATTATTCAGACACGACATGCAGAAAGCAAAACTCAAAGTGTATTGTAGCCGAAAATCATTATACTGGTTCAAGTGCATTACCTTCAAGAGCAATGAGCGACTGACAACGTTGAACGGCCAGGATCTCTGTTTGCTAGTTACAGGGATGATCCTAGTACAGCTAATCAGGTCAGTCCTACTGCAATGCCTTGTGTGGGGGTTACGTGTTTGAGAGCTTCATTTAATGAAGGTATTAGCATCAAATACACACGGGGGTACGGAACGCGAATTTACTAAAACTAAAGAATTGGCCGAGCTTAAACTACAGCGAAATAATTTCTGTAGAAAGACTCAAAGACCCATTGTTATAGATAACTCTAAGTCATTTAACTTTAGGACTGACAAATCTGACTACAGGCCGGGAGAAAGAGGGACGAAGAGATTCTCATTTACTATGTAGCTCCAAGGTAAGCAGAGATTGACGGGTGGAGCTCCATCACAGCAGTGGTTATATTACCATTTCGTTATGCTTCAGAGGTTCTGTAGATGCTGCAGACGCCACACTTGGGATGATCTTTTCTGCGTTAAAATCTGCTAGGTCTATGCATACAACCGCGATCTTGGCGAAATCCGAAAAGCACATTGAGATCGGACGCCGCATGCACAATTAATAAAACTTTACTGTCCATGATGCCGTCTTTTTAAGGCGGAGGCATGTTACTCTGAAGTATGTGCAGTGCCGTCCGTTCATTACCCTATCGATAATTACTATTGTACATAGTACCATTGCCGTAGCCACTATATACCCACGCAATACCCACGCAATACATTCCCTTATATTTTGAATGTTTCAAAAGGACTAGGGGACAGAAAGACCTATTCCAACAAGAGAAGAGAGCGCACATCTAGTTCAACCGGGTTTACATTCAGCTTGTATCCCTCGCTTTGGTTGTTGCATGCATCAACCTCCAAATGGTTGGAATTGAACCACAATGTCGAGGTTCAATAGAGCCTACGTATTGCGTTTGCACTTGTACAGTAATGCAAAAAGCACTTCACCTTCTCACTTCCCCTCTGGTGCCGCAACCGTAGATGTAGAGTATCGACCGCGCTGACGTCCGTAGCTGGCCTGTCGGAATTAGTCTCTACTATACTCCGCGTAAATCCGTTGGCATGATGCATCCATACGTCCCTAGTGTAACTACCCCCTTTACCCTTGTCAGTCGTCGCTCATCCGTCAACCCTGTACCCGAGCCCTCTAGCTTGAGATCTAGTGGCTCTATGGGGCCCGCAATTGTCGCGGGAAGCTTTCAATCTGTTCCGGAAAGGCTTAAGAGACCCTCGGACGCCATGGCACCGTATTACTTTGTCTAGACTCGCCTTTAGTCTAATTGATTGCTTTTAGTGTACCCTGAATCTGGGTGTTCTTTTTTTGCTTTTCCCCATCGATTTCCTCAACTCAACGTATGAACACTGAGACCCATGAGAAATACCTGCGACCTTAGATAGCGTAGTGAACTAAGGTCGCTAAAGATTAATTTATACGTACCATGGTTATCGAGGCGGGTCGAAAAGGGCCGTGCCGTCGATAGAGACACTGTCATTCGGCCTGATGTCAGTCGAGGGCAAGGTATATCAATGCCATACCACGTCACGTACAGCAAATTCATTGCTCCATTTTCCAATCAATTATGATCTTCGATCTTTTGCTGTCATCTACTTAACTGTATACTATTGCTTGCACACACTTCAAGCTCTTTCAAGGTTACCCATCACTTGAGTTCTTCAAGGGCGTTCACTATATCAACACAATTCCTGGCTTAAAAACGGTATTCTTGATCAAGTGCTTTGTTGAGCTTTCAACTTTTGTTAATACCGTGGCTGGCCGTTGCATTTATTGCTATTTGAATGCACCGAATCTGTACGTCAATTTGCATCCTGCATTCTTCTTTTTCTACCTGGGTAGAGATCATTCTTGACTAATTGCGGAGAGATATACAGGAAACCATCTTTGCCGTTGAACAACTTCCCCCTCCAACAAATTACCATATTTGATTAGAACAGCGTTTTTTTGGCATCAACGACTAAAGCACATACGACCATTGCTTATAGCAGCATCTGTTTGCCTTCATATCCTGAGGAAATTCAGGATAAATGCCTCGATACAATCAAAATGACGATCCGAGATTCTTCATCCACCCGCTATGGCAAAAAGCTAGCAGATACATGTGCATCTGTCTCAAATCCGGCTTACAGACCGTTCGAAACTGTCGAGCCGGTAGGTATTCTCCTTCTTCTTCTCTATTTGCATCATACTGACGGCACCTAGGATATCGTCTTCACTGGCACTGTCCCCACTCATTGGGTTATGATGTACGTTGACAGATCTGGAAATGTTAGAGAAATGTCAAATCCACCTACTCCTGTTTTTGATTCCCGTGCGCGAAACGCATTTGCATACGCTCAAGGTCTTTTGCCAGAGGGTCAAAACTCTTTACCTTCTCCGCATACAGCCTACCGTCCCGGCCACAGGGGCCATTCTTTACAGGCAGGACGATCGAAGCGACGAAGAACCGGATTCCGCGAGGAGACTCTTACTGTTGAGGTTGTTGAAGCTTTTGAAGATCCAGAAGATCAGATCCCTCTAGAAATAGGGGATACGAAGAAAGTCACCGCCTTTTATACAATGGCTTTCAAACGACTGCAGCAGATCAATTGCCGTCTATTGGCTAAAAACATGATCAAAATCATCGAGCCTCGCAAGCAGGTCAAACACCCATACAACGGTGGAAGAAAGCCGGGCGGAGCACCTGGTGAAAAGGGAGATCCCGAAGACACAAAACCTGACTGGTGGCCTCGCGATGTCATACATAAGGAGCCCGACCATATCAAGAAAGAATGTAAGATTAGTGTTCACCCAGTGTCATTTGACTGATTTAACGACCAAGAGAATTGCAGATCGTGTAAAGCTTCTCGTTCATCTCGTCCAAAACCTTCTCCCAATGGGTATAACAGCAGATTGTCTCGAGGAAGCTGTCGGTGACACCAGGAGACATCTCGTGCCTGAAGACAAAGCCCTAGAGAAAGCAGCGATATTAGAAGAGATAATCCGTGTCAGAAGAATTGAGGAGCGGTATCTAAGGAATGAGATTGGTATGTGCAGCAAGATTCGTTGAGCGTACAGAGAACTGACTGTGTCCAGATGGATCCACACAGGTTTCCATTACCCACCACGACGGAGCTAGGAGAGGAGAAGACGAATCCGATGATGATTCGGATCCTAAAGTAATCACACCTCCTCAGAGTGTCACTTCTTCGCCACAGATGCGGCAGCTCGAAGCTTCTCAGAGTCCTCTAGAAGTGACTAGTATGCCCCAGCACGGATTGCCACTGGAAACTACCTCGGGCTGTCAAATGCCTACCGATCTAAGCTTTGTGAACCCGGGACAGCGCACACCAGAATATATATATACGCAGCCAGAGTTTCATCGCAACTCGGCTCATACACCACTAGCAAGCCCGCTGCTGACTCCCACCCACAACCAGTTCATGGATCATTCACAATTCGCAGAGAACAGTCTGACAAACCATCCACACGCTGTTGGCCCAACTCACGCACAAGCAGATCCTTCTGCACCATTTACCGGTTGGTCTCCTGCGTTTCAGCAAAACATGTTTTCGCCAGTCGACTACACTAATGGAGCTGGTCGTCAAATTCCACCTCATATGGTGTATCCGTCATATGGTTCATGTTCCTCACCTCGAGACGTAGCTCAACCTTATGCAGTCCCTGAACTACAACGTACTCAATATTATGACATGGCAAACATGTATAACCTGCCTTTCCGAGCTGATTCTTTGAGTCACCCACACATTGTACACCGCCACGACAGTGACGATGTCAAGCCAAGAATGTAAAGAGTTCAGACGTTTTATATCTAAAACCTCAGCAATGCCTAAGAGTCTTTTTGTCACTTCCCATCGGTCTGTCTATACCGTAGACGAGAACAATAATAGTTGGCAAGATCGCATCTTGATACGAGGATTTCCCGGAGTTTGGATCCGAGATTGGCCAACATTGCAAAGTGTGTCCAGCCAAACAATGAATCATGCATTTCCAGCCTTTCCACAGATTGGGACCGGCCATAAAGAAGCAAATTATTCTCTTTCCATCCTGAAATTGCGATTGACTTCATGCGTGGTAGATTTAAGAAATCGATGGCTATACGAGAGTCGCTTGTTGTATAATCTGTTTCAAAACTGATGGACAAAAACTGTAAAACTTGGAGTTTAGGGATTACGATAACCCCTGACTTCATGCCAACTAGATATAGTTTCGTAAGATAATCGAAGGAAGAAGACATTCTCCTATCAAACACTTTGTGGCAGACGTACGTGTCGCCAAGAGAGGGCTCGACAAACTGTTCCAAGGCTTTATCTGTACGTGGTGGGATGTCGGAGTAAAAGCAATCGAAGCAAAAGCTATCTTACCTCAGATCACTAATTTCAGAAAGTAAGAGGGAAAGGAAGGGAACTTAGGATACCAGCACGTTTTCAGATTGGGAAAAGTAGGAGTTCGAACATGTTATATTGTTCAAAGTAGGAGGGACGTATAAATATCTCCATGTCGTGGATAAATGGCAACCATTTTTCAAGAATGTCAAAAATTCTACTAGGCGCCAGGCTCTTGCAGTTCAAAAGCTTTGGAAAGATCGAACCAAAAACAATTGTTGTTGAATGAAAAAGCTTTTGAGCCACACACGGTCGGAGGGAATTTGATGTATTGTAAAGTGTCCACAAATCATTATTCTCCAGCTACAGTACCTTCGCTCAGTATTGCCATAATATACCATATAAATAGGAACTTACATTGTCCAGTATCATGCACAGAAGTTCTGGTGGGCAGTCCGGCAGCATTGTGTTATTTTTGAAACAGCAGCTACTCGGGGCATGGGAAATAACGGTTCAAACTTGCTGACTGCATTTTAAAGTAGACGACATCCATTTACATACCCACCACCGAGCTATGCAACCTTCAGAACCCTTGGTTAAAAAAAGAAACAGGCGGCTAAAGTATGACGGCATACCCTGTAGTTCTGTAATTAAGTGTACAAGTCTTTCTAACATCTACTGTTGAGAAAAGCATTGGATTATTTCTAATATCGGCTGATACTGTATTCTATCATTTTGAAAACCACTTATCGGAAGAGGTCTCACTAGAGAGCCAAATCATGGATAAGAATCGTCTCTTCTTCTGTTTCGCGTCCCTTTTGCTTTAAATCATGTATCAATTCCAAGCTCCAAACGAGGTCATCTAGTGAGGCCCAAACAAGAAACGTCTAGTGACCCTCAAACGGAACATCCACCCCGAACAGGAATGCAGAAACACTAAACAGTTCGACGGTACTGACACGAAGTCGTGCTGGCACCAATTCGGACCAATAGTGGTTGTTTTCGTTTGGAGTCAGAGTCTCGTTCGATGTTAGTGATATTCCCATTTAATCTTGGTAACGATGAGTTTGATGCTGTATGCACCGTCTTGTTTGGTAAAAAATCCCGTCTTGTGCTGTATGCATCGTCTTGAACGGTAAGAAATCCCGTCTTGTGTCGTATGTACGGTCTTGAACGGTAAGAAATCCCGTTTGGTGCTGTATGCACGGTCTCGTCCGGTAAGAAATCCCGTCTTGTGTCGTATGCACGGTCTTGTGCGGTAATAAATCCCGTCTTGTGTCGTATGCACGATCTTGTGCGGTAATAAATCCCGTCTTGTGTCGTATTCACCGTCTTGAGCGGTAAGTATTCCCGTTTGGTGCTTGATCGATTGAATCGTCAGGGTATTCAGATGGCTAGCTGAGTTCCTCATCAATCCTTCCGCACAGCTCTGGGAACCATACACCGGTTAGTCTGAGAAGCGATGTGTCGCTAATGGAGCTTTGGCGCAATTCGGGCTGCGGTAGGTCATTTTCATTATACATGGATATTGACGCCAACGTATTTTGCAGGTCACATTCTGATTGAAATTGTGACAGACATTCTTGCTTAGAAATCTGCATCTAAAGTATGAGCCTCCCTCAGCGGAATTTGGTTGGTTGCTCAGGTTGGGCATTATCCAAATATGATCGGCCACACATGGTATGGTGAAGCTTGCGTGCCACAGCTTTCATTCATTCAGAGTAGCAACCGAGCCAAGTTATGTCAAATAGTAACTGTACGCACCTTAAAAATGAACAAGCTGATATTCCTCGGAAGGAGTAATGGTATCTGGAATGTTAGATGTGCCATACTTGATACACAACGTATGCAGGTATGGAATAGGGATGTATTTTATTATAAAAATATACACTGCCCAGCTGTTGTTGTCTAATGATATCCCCAGTTAAGATGTTTTGCAGGAGGCTCGAAGAAGGAAACAAAGATCCAAGTTTTTACCATGTCTGGTAAGTAAGATACATTTGACGACGCAAGCAGCGAATCTGATTTGGACAGCGTATTTAAAAGAAGTTGAGATTTCCGGAATAATCCAGAATGACTCGTCCAAAACTAGCGACACTGAGATTCTACGCCTGACAACTGCCCTCGTTGGAACAAACCTGAAAGACAAACCTTCACCCACTCTGGTTGCCACAACATTTGGAGTGGAAGAACTTGTCCAAAAAATCGATGCCGCGCCGAAACATCCTCCGTCTTTGTACGTCGATCTTGAAGGGGTGAATCTGTCACGAAAGGGAACTATATCCATTATGCAGATTTACATTGCGCCTTCTGATATGACGTATTTGATCGACATTCATGTCCTAGAGGCTGATGCATTTACGCACAAATCAAAGAGCGGCAGGACACTGAAAGAAATTTTGGAGGATCCGCTCTTACCAAAGGTGTTTTTCGACGTGCGCAATGACTCGGATGCTCTATATAGCCACTTTAAAATTACTCTCGCGGGAGTACAGGACCTGCAACTGATGGAGCTTGCTACGCGTAGCTTCTCAAGGAGACGCGTGAACGGCCTAGCAAAATGCATCGAACATGACGCACCCATGACTCCTGGCGAGAGGCGGGCATGGTCTCTTGCAAAAGAGAAGGGAAGAGATTTGTTTGCTCCAGAACGGGGAGGCAATTACGAAGTATTCAATGTGCGTCCAATGCCGCCAGCAATCCTAGAGTACTGTGTCCAGGACGTTCAATTTTTACCGAAGCTATGGATGAAGTACAACAAGAAACTGAAAACTCAATGGGCAAGCAGAGTCAACATGGAAGTTCAGAACCGGATTCGGCTTTCTCACTCCCAGGACTATAATGGAAAAGGCCCACACATGGCTCTAGCACCCAGAGGTTGGTCATAAAGCTTTGTCACGCTGTACTTTAGGATTCTACAAATATTGAGAACTATCTACGGGGATGAGACGCGTTAGAGGATGTGCAAGAACCTATCAATCATTTTGACCCGTACACAAACATATACTAGTATTGTACATTCTCATTCCAAATCTTCCTTGATTCTGGCCGCTTGCCGTCATGGATCTGATAACGCGGCCAGCCACTATCACTGACAGCGGACCCATTTTGGTTTGACATCCGCATCGCATCGTTCTGGTCGCACCTTGCGTCGTACACTCATTTCGTTGCATTCATTCTTTTGATCCATACGGTGGATAGGTTTAAAAGATATTGCCGCTGTTTGCGGGAACACATAGGTTAGCAAAAGTTGAGCAATTATATAAATACCATGCCATATAGATGATTTTACGGAATTTTTTCTGCGACATACGTACATTTTACTAAGTTGTTTTCCAAGATGAGGTCATTGGTGGAAGAAAATGGAGACAGAAGAGTCAGAAATGGGGGCGGACGCCTCTTTACTGAAACCTGAGCTCCGCCTGCACAGCCACAATCCACTGGGAAACCAACCATTGGCACCGTAACACAAGTAGGCGAAGGTAACGAATAGAGGCTAGCTATTGGTTTAAATTCTTTGAACTAACATCTTATAGACTCGAAGTCTAAGTGACGATTGCAATAAATCAAAATTTGCTCAACACATATTCGATGTTTAATCAAAGCTATAAAAAGCCTCTACTGACCACAGAAATTAAATGACCTCAATAGTTGGCCTGGATATGATTTGAATGTTCGGGATTCTGGCATTGTCATGTGGTCGATATCATTGTTCAGGACGACCACCGACCAAAACTTGGGGACGATTCTGTATGGAAATAGTTGAATGTGAGTTCACACTGTTCTTGCGGTGATTATAGCGCAATTCCCTCTGTTTCTGTGCAAGTAACCTCGCAGATTCCTGCTGTTCGTGATTTCCAAGGGCAAATGCCACACAATCAGAGAATAGAGCTTGTCCTGGACAGATAATTTCATCTCCAGAACAACCTGTCACTACAACCAGGGGAAATAGACAAAGCGAATGGGCGTGTTCGATAGAGATCTCCTCTTGGACCTGAACGGATTCAATTCCTTGCAAGGACCCTGCTTCCCATTGCCTGCCGTCTTTAGCATCATTATGCGGGTTGGCTGACACCCAGATCCTGCACGTATCTTTTTGTGCAGCAGACCATAGGAGGCTTGCGTTTGCGACTATTTCGCTTAAATCTGCTTCAAATGCCTGTGTCTTTGAGGGATCAATAATAGAACGAAGCATTTTGCTCATACTGCACACGATATCTTTGTGAGGATTCTGTGCGGAGGTCTGCGGTGTAGAGAAGCGAATCAAGATCTCACGAGTCATGATCCGCCAGATGGCTTCCTTCTCGGGATTGACTGTGGCATACTTTTGAGAAAATGTGTCGAAGACAATTCTCAAGCCGTTTGGATCCGCGATGTCTTGGACGGAGTCACAAGGATAGGATTTCCAAAGACGATCGCATAGTTGCATAGTAATATAGGCCTGCGCTCCCCGTCTCCACAGGTATCGGGCTACATCAAAGTCTCTCGTCGGGACGAATTTGAAAAACTCTTGTTCTTCAAGACCGTCTGCTTCGACCGCTCGCTAAAGCAGTATGTATGTCAGTTTCAGGCTTCGCTTGAACATGAAATAAAATTCGTGACCCACTATCTGTTCGTCATTCATGGGACCTGTGATGAATTCATAGACAAGCTTCTCCATCTTCTGGTTCAATTTTTTGAATTCTGCCCGGCTAGATGTACTGTGAGATTGATTATAAGAAGCTGCACACCGGCCTACTTACTAGTAATTGATTCCTTTACTTTGAATCGAGAACCTTGATTTCTCTTTGTCCAGCTCCGACCGAAGCGCTCTATTTGTTGCCATCAGCGTCTCATTGCCTTCTCCGAGATCCTTTGCTCGCGTCTCTACTTCGTTTCTCTCAGCTTTGAGCTTTTCATTTTGTCGTTTGAGTTTGTTTTCGGAATCTTGGCTCGACGTAAGAGCTTTCTGATGGGCCTTTTTCTCCTTCTCTAATTGATGTGTAAGTTCGGATTGGAATTCTTGCTTCTTTATTTCCAAATCTTTCTTCATCTCTTGCCTTTCAATGTTAATGGCACGTCTGTCTGCGTTGAGTTGTTGTCGTTCTTGCTCCAGCTCCTGCTGACGTTGGTCAAGCTGCACCCGTTCATCCTCCAGTTCTTGGCATCTTTTTTCCAGTTCTTGTAGCTTCTGTGCTTCCACAGCCTTTTGTATCTGAGTCAATGTACGTTGCAATCTTTCATTTTCAGCTTTGAGCTCAATTTCCGGTCTGAATACTTCAGCAGCATTGGCAGCATTGGGCTTGATGAAGGACAAAATCCCCACAACATCCGACAGATTCTGGAAAGTTTCATGAAGAGAGATTATCTTGTTGATGCTACCTTTCAGAGAACGGTCCATCTCTGTGTGCCACTGAGTCACATCGGTGATCGTACCATTGACCGTAGACGAGCGTGTAGAATCATCATCAGATGACGACGATTCGTGCCGCTTGGCACGCTTCTCTCTTCGGCGTTGGATTCTGTCATCTTTCGCCTGCTTTTTCTCTTTCTTGTTCGCCATTCTATTGATGATTTTGAGTCTTTGAATAATATGGAATCTCATGAATCGAAAATGGTAGGTTAAGTGAGTCAGATCTATTCAGTCACGGTTCACTTGCCATGCGTTAATAATACTATTTGTACCCTTCGAAAGTCTCATCAACTAAAGCTTCCCAAGCATTTCATTTTCAATAATACTCCCTCTTTGAAGACTCCATTGCAGCATCTTGTTGAATAAGTGAAGCGTCAATAGGTTCGCAAATCATGATGCGAACGACATTAGTCTTCTGGTCTGAGTGGTGCCACGTACGAAGGGAGCCTGCGCAAACAGAGACATCTATTCTCTATCAGTTACACTTCTTCTACGCAGCAACAATTCTTACTTCTTGATTGGTTGCCTACCACTTTGATGAGGAGGCTTGGTGATAGCTTGGCCAGATGGAAGCAGGTAAGTACAACAGGATCTTTTCGCTAACTAGATCAAATACCGGCTATGCATTCTAAAAGGTCGGCGAGGCAACGAATCCCATGTCTTGAATATGAGAAGTTCGGGAGGAGAGGTGCGGGGATCCTTGGAGAGGGCAAGGCTGCATATGCAGTGAGCTGGATGGTCGGGAACATAAATCCATGTCCGAACTCCTATCTAGGACAATCAGCACTTCCGTCGTAATTGGCCACATACTTTTTGGGGTATTTGCAATGACTGGGATATAGTAAAGTGCCTGCAATCGGAGACAGCAAGGGTCAAGAGCACCGGCTATCGCGGCTCGCAATTTTGTATGAAGCATAAGGAAAGTGTAACTAACTCATGTCGTGGTCTTTTATGAGCAAGGTTTGTCAATTTGACCTTGAAGTGAAGATCTTCGATGGGTTACACGGCATAAATGCCATAATGCTGTCGCATAGCCTTTGTATGATAAGTATGCATAATCACGACTTTTTCAGATATTCCTTACCTCACTGGAATGCGCGATTTATTTTGAGAAAAGAAATGGTATTTGTTTCATGGAGGTGTATGACTATTTTGCTGAATCATACAGGGAAGAGTGGTTGATCAAAGAAATTACCGATCCAAATTTTTTCTTCTAATTCGTAGAAGGACTAAGGCTAAACCCGCTACAAGCTACTGAGTGAAAAGGTCAATATGTCGTCTACGAGACAGAAATCTATTGCAAAATGGTCCATGTATCCCTCACTCCACGAACGTGTAATTCGGCTGCTGGAGTTAGACAATCTGTACCTCGATTTTTACGAATCCGATCAGTCCGGGAGTTGCGATGAGACGTATGATACAAATATTACAGGCTGGTTCATATGTCGAACTCCTTCATGTGGTGGGAAGGCTTGGTCAAGTGGGAAGGTTGCTGTCACAATACGTTTATATACCGGTGGAAAGTACAACGCGAGAGTCTACCACCAGAGGTGCAAGACCTGCAACAGTCTCAGCCGCCCACGGTTGGACGATACGTATGCACAGAGAATAGCATACCGGATCAAATATTGGCATGGGATCGAACAAGAAAGACCGCAGTTTACTGGAAGGAGCAATGGGCCGCACAACAGCAATCTGTGCGAAGGGTGTAGACATGGTCATTGCAGTACGGCACAAGTCGATGATTTTAGTAGCAGACTGTGAGTGAGATCTCTCCTCCATGCTCCGGTGATTGAAGTTAAGGTCTTGTAGGAGGGGTGTCCGGCTCGGCTGAGTGGACCATTCTGTTCACGTCGATGATTCTCCAAACCTTGATTTGGAGCATTCTAGGAAATGGAGACAATGA